>JBBPFJ010000505.1:0-46806 GCA_037975025.1 Excoecaria agallocha
ATTGCAAGTGCATATGAGATTTTATGAACAATAAGCTAAGAACAGTGACAAGCATTGTACTTAACATGCTAGTTTTATTATTAAGCACATGAAATGACCTATCCTTGTAGAGCAAATTGAGTTCAGATGCATCTAACTGCAAGCCTAGACCTGGAATCTTGTTATTGATTCTGACCAAAATAGCTTCATCAGGGACATCACGCAAGATCAGCTCATTTGTAGCCATATTGATGTTATGTCCTATGCGCTCATGATAAAGATTCCCAGGCACATTATGGAACTGTATGCGTATCTCTACTCTGCATAATGTAGTCAATGTTGACAAGGAAGGTCTTTATTGAGAGAGTACACATATAATTTTTAAACCATAAGGGGATGAGTAATAATGGTGATGATTATAGCATTAAATGTCTCAACAAAAAACCATATACATTTAAAGCAAGTAGTCATATTTGGCTATCAATCAGTTAGTGTTTAAGCTAAAGTCGGCAATGAAAAAACTTAGCTGTAGTCAAGCAGCAAAAATCTTTTAAGCAATGCATAATAATCTAAATAATAGAAAGGACTGACGTTTTCTTCATAAGGGCCTTTTTAGCATAGTTCTTCATAGCAATCATCTTACCCCTAATACCCAATGCCTATTTCCAAATGGAAAAAATGAAAAATCAAATTCCAAATCATGCATAAATCAATCATCAGCAGAAAATAAAAAAAATTACAAAAGAATTAGAGACCTTCTGGGCCCTTTCAGAGTGCTTGTGAACTTTATGAGCTTCCTTTTTGCATTCGAAATGGTCGAGATGGTACCCATGCCTCTTCCTATGTAGCTTTATGTAATCTCCTTATGGCTATCATCAATTCATAATCAGCCATAACCAATCAGAAATCAAATGACAAATGAAAAGTATAATTGATGACAGTTAAAAACAAATTAATTGAAGAACTAACCATGGCGACTTCGCTTTTGAGTTCAGTTTCTACTCAAAGGAAAGTGGAAGAAAGAATATAGAAACCCTAATTGAGGGGTTTATGGCTTAGATGGAGATGTTCTTTTCAATGTTTCTATCGGTGCAAACTCACGACGTGCTTGATTTATATCAGAACATCAAGAAATGAACCTGCAGTTGGAGAATTTATAGAGCTTTCCTCTAGGAGAGAAGATGATGAATGCAACTTCAGCATCGCAAAGAACGGATCGAAGAGGATGCAGAATTTCATCGAAGAGCAGAGGACATGCAATCATGTTTTCTGCTAGTAGAAAGAAAGAGTTAAGGTTTCTTTTAAGTAAATTACATTTAAGCAAAATTTTTAGTTGCTTTTACAAGAGAGGTTCCAAATGGCAAAATAATAAGCGGGATGTGTTCCCGCGCATACCTTTTTATAGCGAGGGACCAAATTTTTTAGGTTATGTCTAAATTTACAAAAAATATAGTTTTATTAAATTTTAAGTTAAAAATAAAATTATATTTAATTTCATACTATAAATTATTATGAATTAATATTCAATCTAATTTAAAATTTTTAGGGTAATATGAGTTATTTTATATATTGATGGAATTAAATTTAAATATTAAAAAATATAAATCATATTTATATATCATATCAAAATATATCAAATTTTTATTTAAATATTCATAAAACAAAAAATGTTGTATATATAATCAAAATGTATGCATATGACTAAAATAAATTAATTATTTTTAGAAAAAAATTATATATAATAAAAATAAAAAATATCTAGTCTAGGATTTATTTGGAAAAAAATGATATTTTCTTAAAAAATAAAAAAGTAAATTTTAAATATTTATTTTTTAATAATAAAACTAATAGCGACGGATTATCGACACAAATACCGTTCAATAATTTATAGATCTTCCATCCCTATGCTCCCATTGTTTCCCGACGGAATAGGTAACCGTCACTAATCCATCGCTAACAAATTTAAAATAAAGCTTCATTTATATTACCGACGGATATTCCGTTGGTACATTAATTACAATGTTTGACATCCTTACCGACGTATGTGTCTATCACTAAATCCATCACTACATAATGGCGCCAATATTTTCCACTAATATTACCGACCATTTTTCTGTATCATTGTTAAAAATGTCGGTATTCTACAATTTTTTATTTTTACCGACAAATATGTATTTCCGTCAGTAATCCGTCGGTAATATCTGAATTCAAAACTCTATTACCAATCCACAACCATATGCCATCAACACCACTTTCCAATTAAATTCAAAGGGAGTGTCTGAATCTCGATTTTTTGATGATGGAAAATCCAAACTAACCCCACATTTTTTTGCTTAAAGGACTCCCACAAACCCCTAGATTTTAAGAAAAAGAATCATTTTGGAATGTATGAAATTGGTTGATTTGTGGAATTGTTCCTGTCAGGTTATTATGAGAGACATTAAAGAATGAAAGAAAGGTAAGTTGTGTGAGTTGCATAGGGATTTCTCCTGACAGTTTGTTAAGAGAAAGGTTTAAAGCTTCAAGTTGTTTAACCTTCACCAAAGATGACGGTATACGGCCCATCAAAATGTTGTTGGAGAGGTTCAACAATTGAACTTCTTTCAAATTCCCGATCACTTCAGGAATTTCACCCTCAAATCAATTACTCTAAAGATCAATAGCAAAAAAGAATTCCAAGATTTTCTCATAAACCATGTCTGTGCCTTTGTTTATGATTCTTATAAAATACATATAATTACTAGTCTAGGAGAGGTTGAAAGTTTGAAAACTTGTGTTTTCTTCCATGTATATTAAGCGGCCACTTTCAACACTTCTCATGGCAATCCAATTCCTAAAGTATTCTGATGGTAACTTGCCAGTAAAATTGGTGTTAAAAAGGTCAATGATCTGCAATTGGTTAAACTCAAAATCATTTAGAGGTTTCCCAATTGCACCATGCAACTTATTAGATCTCAAAGTGAGGAACCTTAGCCTTGAAAGAATACCCAACCAATAAGGGAATACATCTATCTAATTCTTCCCGAGATTGAGGATTTCTATCTTGGAATAGTTTGTTAATGACCTAGGCACCTTGCCTTAAAGTTTGTTTTGACTGAAATCCATCACGTTTAATCTGTAGCTACTTGTAAACTTGTTAGGAATTTTTTCTGGGAGACTGTTGTTTTGTAAGTCAATAATTGATGCAAGATTGGCTAAGTTCCACAAACATGGTGGCAAGTTGCTGGTCAAGTTGTTGTTTGACAAATCTAAAGTCAAAATGGATGTCAAGTTACAAAACAAGGGTGATATATATTAACTGAATTGGTTGTTTGAAAATGGAGGTGGAATTGGGAGGGGTCCTTGTAATTTGTTGCGGTGAGATTCAATAAGTGCAAATTAATCCATGGAAAAATAACAAAAGGTTGCTAAAAACCTGTCAGGAATTTAAAGGCTGCACTTAGAACAATAAGATTATCAACGTCCATGGTAGACATCCAATTTGGTATATGTCCCTCAATTCTATTGTTTGCAAGATCTAAGACTTCCATTTCATTTTAGCTTTTCAAGAAATTTGTGATCTCTATCAAATTGCATGCATTCAATCCCAAGATTTGAAATTTGGGAAAAGTAGTATTAACATAACTTCTGCTGACCAGGGACAATTGATTGTACGATAATTGAAGATCAATAAGGGTCTTGGACTGAAGAAAGGAGTCAAATCTCAAGGTGCTATTGAGATTGTTGAAATGCATTTCAAGAATTTAAAGATTTGGAAGCCAAAAAATAGGCTCTTGAATTGGACCTTGCAATTCATTGTTTGAAAGTTGAAGTTCAACTAATTGGGTAAAATTTCCATGCCAAAAAGGGACTTGACCAGTAAATTGATTTGAATAAAGCCACAAGTAAGTGAGTAGAGTCAAGTTTCTAAGAGAAGGCAGGATGTCTTCGTATGAATTCATCTCAACCATGCTCAAAGAATTGAGATTGGTTAACTTGCAAAGCCAGTATGGAGTGTGAGGGCTGAAATCAATGTATGAAAGTGAAAGATAAGTGAGTTGAAGTAGATTGAGAAAGAAAAAAGGGATATCCCCTGAGAAGCTATTTTCAGAAAGGTTCAAGACTTGAAACTTTGTAAGATTACCGATTGAAGATGGTATTTGCCCCCATAACTTAACAAAACAGAACTTTTGTGTAAAAGTTTCTTGCCCAAACTCTGAGCAATTTCCTTTATTAAATAGAATTGTTATAGCTAATCAAATCCTTCAGTTACAACAAGTTATATCCTTAATAACAGTTGAATCTAATCTAAAAAAAAAGAAAAAATATTTACAGTAATAAAGTGACAGTTACATAATCTTGACAGCTAATATTTATAATAGAGAGTATTGAATCATCCCAGTCCCTTTGCCTGTGCCTGCATGCTGTACCCCCTCTCTCCCTTATGCGCCCCGCGCACTATGTCCACTCTCCCTTTCATGTCTGTGTTAGTGTAAGCCCTAGCCCCCAATGCATAGTAATAAAACACTTTAATTAATAAAATGAGACATTTGTTTTATCTATTGTATTCCTATGCATATCAATTGATAGAACTATCCAAGAATGTTGTTTCAGTTTAAGTTATCATGTGTGAGGCACATGGTTGTAAGACCTTGAAACAAATGAGACTTCATTCTAAATATCCCTAGTCAGTCATTATTATGGGAATAACAAATGAATTAAGACTAGTATGCTCTCTCTGATAAGTTGAGTTCTGTCTTATGGATCATAAGGACAAGAGTGTCAATCAGAGATCATAGATACATGATTAGAACATGGTATCTAGATTCGATCCACTCATGAAACACTAAATGGTACAAGTCATAAGTATTTCTCATATGCAAGTTTTGTATCGAAGTTCTTAGACCTAAAATCTCCATGAAACTCTTTATGAATTACTGTGTACTTTGACATACACCTAACGTGCTCGTAACAGAGTGACAAGTACGGGTATGCTTGGGTATGCATTGATTCATGTTAGAGAGCATGAGGGAAGTGAAGGGATTACCCCTCTCTATAAGAGAGAAAATATCATCGGCCACTTGATCAGTAAACTGAGAAGTGTATGGCCATACAGAGATAAAATAATGAGTAATCATTATTTATCTGAAAGTTCAGTGTCACTGGAATATCAAGAAAGGAATTAATATATATAAGGATGACTAGTTTTATGCCTTATATTAATTCTGATATTTATGGGTAAAGGACTATGCAAAATTGCATTAGGTCACTAAATACCATATGTATTTTCATTTAATTTGGAATGCTATAATATCTTGCTAGAGAATATATATAGCCTTTGAATTAATTTATTAATTCATTGCCAACATTAAATGGACTTATAGGATCGCACACAAAGCATTGGGCTTAAAATATTTAAGTAAAGTATTGGGCATTAATTTAGGCTTTTAATTAAAGTCAAATTAATGTGTGTAATGGATTTTAAAATTGTTATTGGACCTTAGTCCATGAGAGAGAAAAATTCAGCCCACAAGGTTTAAATTCAATTAATTAATTATCTTGTATTAATTAAGTTAATTGAGTAGTAAAGCCTAAAAGAATTTAAATTAAATTAAATCATTTAAATAATAGATGGAGTGGCCGAAATTCCAAGATGAAAATCAAGGAATTTCGGCACGTGCTCATTATTTATATTAAGTGATTTTATTTAATTTAATGTCTTGTGCTTTATTTCAAATTTGAATTTTAAATTCAAAGGAGTTTAAATCAATATATATTACTTATTTTTAGGAAGTGATTGAAGTTGAATTAATTATCTTGAGATGGTAAAATTCAGATCAAACACTTGCCAAAAGATAAGGATATATATATGAAAAGAAATAAAACCCTAAGAGAGACAACTAGGTTTTGCCGTGAAAAACCCTAGCTTTGGTTTTGGCGTGAATTACATCTCTCTCTCACTTAATTCTTTTGGCCCAATGTTTCACAAGGAAAAAGGATTGTTCCTCATTCTCTTGTGTTCTTGGGTAGTAATAACAACCTAAGAGAAGTACAAAATCAAATTTTGTAGCTTCAAACCATAGCCATTACACAATACCTTAAAAGAGAGCTAGCAATCTCAATTTTAAGCTGTAGGTGCAATTATGTGTGTGAGAATAGAGGGAGTGGCATAAAAGGCTATTCCTTGGCATTGGTGATCAAGATCTAAGGCGGATAAAGTTATCTTAGTTGCTGGTCATCACCAAATTCAAGATTTAAAAGGCATCAAAAGTTGTAAGTTTTAAAAACCCTAAAATTGCATGTTTCGATTCTTGTAATGGAATTATTTGGCATGTATGATTGTTTTTATCATTTTTTTGCTGCACGATTACCATGAATATATCATGTCATATTCCATCAGTGATATCAGAGCCTAATCATGCTTATTTTAGTGCTTTAGATGCATGAAAAAATTAATTAAAAATCGTTATTTTGAAAACTTACAATGCTGAAATTTTCTGTTTTGAGTTTTTTGCATTGTTTTGATGTAAAAACGATTTTAATTGATTAGATAGGTATTACAATTAATATGACATGTTAATATACTGTCCTAAGATGTTCTAGGAGCTGTTAATGGTCGGATTTAATTGATAATACCTGATGGTACATGTTAATATTAAAACTAGGTGTTAGTTGGCATGTTAATTGTTAGTTTAACAACTAGTTTTCAATATTAAATGTAAAAACGATTTTGGCATGTTTGTAAGTGATTTTTAAAGATTAAATATCAGGTCTGGACATATTTTAAATTTGGTTTTAATTCTGGTCCATGACAATTTAATTGATTAATTTTAAAATCACTTAAAACTATGACTAGTTTGTGTTTGTTACATGTTTAATCAACATTGTTTGTTTTGTTTTGATTAAAATGGTAAAAACACATTTAGATCAGATTGGTACATAATATTAAATCAATATTTATGACCTTATTTAAATTATTAAATGACTCATAAAATTGATTTAAGTATTTGTGCATTTTGTGGCATCACATAAGCATTAAATAACTAGTTTTGTTGTTTGTTTGTTTTTATATGCATACCGTGTATCATATATATGTTCTTCATGATTTTTTGTTTTAATTCATGTTGGTACATATTATATGTATTTTTAATGTTTATGGGCTGTATGACATAAAATTAAAAATGACAAAATTGGAAATTATACTAGAGTTGATTTATGGCACAAATCTAACTAGTTAGTGTTTTGGGCTTTTAAGAGAACTTATTCAATAAGAGAATTTAGTCTATTGGGCTTTGGCCCAAGCCCATCACGGGGTCATCTCTTAAAGGTTTGAGTACACAATTTTCATTAATGGGCTTGGCTAAATTAATTAAAATTGGACTTTGTTTGATCCATGAATGTTATGTATATTTATTTGCTTGTTTGGTGTGATGAATGGATATGCATGGTGCATTCATGGGCCCTGGGTTTTGTAATTAAATATGGCATGTGAGCCATTATATTTTATTGTAAAAGTTTCATTTATTTCTTAGAATAGAATATACTTGAAGACTTTGTAAATCAAGACGAAGCCCACCGGAGTATAGAAGCCAAACTCGAAGATTCTTATGTAATAGTATAGAATCTTAGTTGTAGGTTTTTAGGCCCATGTTTGTCACGCTTTACTTTATGCAATCATATATATATGCATGCTATGTATGGATGACAAAGTGTATGCCATGTAAGCCGTAATAAAATGAATCCCTATAAAATAGTAAGTCACAAAGTTGCCTTCCTAATTTGAAACATGTCAAGGCATCGATCATCGGTCACGTAGACTAGGAGTCCTAGATGTGCCCGATTATCTTTGTGAGGCATGGGTTGTGAATGTAGGTTGGACTTAACATGGAAAGGGATGCCCGAACCTAGGCAACTAATAAATTTATTTGTGCTATAACATCTTAAGATGTTAGTCCATTTGATCCAAGAGTCATGTACGAGACATGATTGGAGTTTTCCTACCTAAGTAACTTAACTTGTTAGGTGTACAAGCTCAGCTTGACTAATAAGGTGTTGTGAAAAGTGGATCTTGACCCACATTAAATCACTAACGAGAATTATTTAAAGGGATATTAATTCAGTTTGTGGGATTATAAATAAGACCTCATTTAATCTTGCTAAATTTTATTGTAGATTAAAAATGGCATCTTCAAACAGCAATTTCTCATTGCGATCGGTCCTTGAAAAGGACAAATTGAATGGCACCAATTTCATAGACTGGTCTTGAAACTTAAGAATAGTTCTTAAGCAAGAGAAAAAGTCATATGTTTTGGATGCACCATTGCCTGAAGAACCTGCTAGGAACGCCTCTGCGGTTCAAAAGGAAACTTTTGAGACCAAGAAGAGCGACTCCAATGATGTGACTTGTCTGATGCTGGCCACTATGGTGCCTGACTTGCAAAAGTAATTTATGGACCAAAAGGCTTATGCGATCATGGTGCACCTCAAGAAGATGTTCTAAGAGCAAGCTCGTCACGAGAGGTTCGTGACAACAAAGACCTTGATTTCTTGTAAGATGGCTGCGGGTACTCCTGTTAGTACCTATGTACTCAAGATGAAAGGGTATCTTGATACTCTTGAGAAGCTTGAGGTACAAGTGCCAAAGGAATTGGCCACTGACTTGATCTTAGGATCATTAACTGATGATTATGATCCATTTGTGATGAATTATAACATGCATGCAATGAACAAGTCAGTCACTGAGCTTCATGGGATGCTTAAGAATGCTGAAGAGAACATTCGAAAGACCAATCCCGTATTGATGGTTCAAAGGGGCATTAAAAAGGGACCCGCTAAGGGAAAGGGAAAGGAAAAGGAAAAACCCAAGAATGACCTAGCTCGGTTCAAGTCAAGTGGGAGTGCACCTCAGGCCCAATCCAAGTCTAAGGCACAGAAGCTCAAAGAGAGTGAGAGAACTTGCTTTTATTACAATAAGATAGGGCATTGGAGGAAGAATTGCGCTCTCTTCAAGGAAGAATAAAAGAAGAATGGAGCCAAGGCATCTAGTTCTGGTATTTTTGTTGTTGAGATTAACCTTTCTATTTCTACCACTTGGGTATTGGATACCGGTTGTGCTTCTCACATTTGTTCTAATGTGCAGGGGCTAAGAAATAGGCGGTTACTTGGGAAGAATGAAGTGGACCTCCGTGTGGGGAATAGAGCACGAGTTGTTGCCATGGAGATAGGCGACTATCAACTCACTTTACATTCCGAACTTTGTTTAGTTTTGAAAAATTGTTATTATGTGCCTGCTATGAGCAGAAACATTATTTCAGTTTCATGTTTGGATTTGGATGAATTTGATTTTGTTATTAAAAATGGCAATGCTCATATTCGTCGCCAAGACATATCTTATGGCAATGCCATGTTGCAAAATGGCCTTTATATCCTTGATTTACAAAGCAAATAGTCCATATACAATATTAATACAAAGAGGGTTAAATCAAACGAATTGAACCCTACTTACTTCTGGCATTGTCGTTTAGGACATTCAAACGAAAAATACATTTCAAGACTCCACAAAACTGGAGTGCTTAGGTCATTCGACTTAGAGTCTTATGATACATGCGAGCCATGTTTGCATGGAAAAATGACAAAGAGTCCTTTTAACAAGAAAGGTGAAAGGACTAATGGCTTATTGGAACTAATACATACCGATGTATGTGGACCATTAAGTACACAAGCTAGAGGTGGTTTTAGCTACTTCGTGACGTTCACAGATGACTTTAGTAGATATGGCTATGTCTATCTAATGAAGTACAAATCTGAAACTTTTGAGAAATTCAAAGAGTTTAAGAATGAAGTAGAAAAACAACTTGGCAAAAGTATAAAACCCATTCGATCAGATCCAGGTGGCGAATACTTAAGCCAAGAATTTGACAGTCATCTAAAAAAGTGTGGTATTATTTCACAGCTCACTCCTCCCGAAATGCCACAATGGAATGGTGTGTCCGAAAGGAGAAATCGAACTCTGTTGGACATGGTTCGATCTATGATGAGTCAAGCTAATCTTCCTGTCTCTTTTTGGGGTTATGCATTAGAAACTACTGTGTTTCTATTAAACCGTACTCCAACTAAAGCAGTTGAGAAGACACCATAAGAGGTATGGACTGGGAAAGAACCCAATATGTCATTTCTCAGGATTTGGGACTATGAAGCACATGTTAAGAATTTAACATCTGACAAACTAGAGTCAAAATCCATTGTCTGCTTGTTTATGGGTTATCCCAAAGAAACAAAGGGATACTACTTTTATTCACAAGCCGAGAACAAGTATTTGTTGCTCGCAAGGCTATTTTCTTTGAAAAGGAGTTCCTTCTCAAGAAAGACAGTGGGAGTAAAGTAGAACTTAGAGAAATTTAAGTTCTACAAGCTCCTATAGAGGATGAGTTGGAAGTGAGATCAAGTTCACAACCAGTTGTGGAACAAGAACCCATTACACAAGAACCTAGAAGGTCTGGTAGGGTACGTCAGGAGATTGAGAGATATGGATTTCTAATCACCGATAATGACACTAATGAGTTAGTAGATTGTGAGGATCCTACTACCTACCGAGAAGCTATTGAAAGCCCGGACTTGAAAAATTGGCTTGAAGCCATGAAATCCGAGATGCAATTAATGTACGATAACCAGGTTTGGAACTTGGTTGATCCACCGGAAGGTGCGAAGGTAATTGAATGCAAGTGGCTATTCAAACTCAAAGCTGATAAGACCTACAAAGGTAGACTAGTAGCAAAAGATTTTCGATAAACTCATGGTGTAGACTATGACAAGACCTTTTCGCCTGTAGTCATGTTCAAGTCCATTAGGATCTTGCTTGCCATACCTGCATATCATGATTATGAGATATGGCAAATGGATGTCGAAACTGCTTTCCTCAATGGAAATTTACTTGAGGATGTGTATATGACACAGCCTGAGGGTTTTGTCAATTCCAAGCATCCTAAGAAGGTTTGCAAGCTTCAAAAATCCATTTATGGATTAAAGCAAGCACCCCAAAGTTGGAATCTTCATTTTGATGAGGCAGTCAAAGAATTTGACTTCATTAAGAATGAAGATGAGCCTTGTGTGTACAAGAAGGTTAGTGGGAGCATAGTAGTATTTATGGTCTTATATGTGGACGACATATTTCTCATTGGGAATGACATTCCAACATTGCAAAAGGTTAAGCAATGGTTAGGAAAATGTTTCTCAATGAAAGACTTAGGTAAAGCCGAGACAATACTTGATATTTGAATCTATAGAGATAGATCGAATTGACTTTTGGGACTAAGTCAAGAAAAGTACATAGACAAAGTACTAAAGCGTTTTAGTATGGGAGACTCAAAGAAATGGTACATACCTTTGTCTTTGGGAGTTCCTTTGACTAAAGAACAGTGCCCTAAAACCAAAGAGGAAAGGGACAACATGAGTAGAATCCCTATGCATCTACTATTGGATCTATCATGTACGCTATGTTATGTACTAGGTTGGATGTTGCTCATGCACTGATTATAACAAATAGGTTTCAACAAGACCCTGGTGAGAAGCACTGGTCTGCTGTAAAAGGGATTTTGAAGTACCTGCGAAGGATTAAGGATCACTTCTTAGTATATGGTGGTCAAGAAGAGCTCGTCATACAAGGTTATGCCGATGCTGCTTTTTAGACTAGCACTCAGGATTCTAGATCACAATCTGGGTTTATTTTTATTTTGAATGGTGGTTCTGTCAGCTGGAGAAGCTCAAAGCAAGAGACCGTTGTCGACTTAACTACAGAATCTGAGTATATTGCAGTGAGTGAGGCTGCAAAAAAGGCTGTTTGGATTAAAAATTTCATTTCTAGATTAGGAGTGGTCCCAAGCATCCTAGATCCATTAGAAATTTTCTGTGACAACAACGGGGCCATTGCACAGGCCAATGAGCCCCGGTCACACTAGAAATCCAAATACATACTCATAAGGTACCACCTGATCAGAGAAATCATTGATTGTGGGGACGTCAAGGTTAGCAAGATAGCAAGTAAAGACAATGTAGCAGATCCTTTGACGAAACAATTGCGTCCAAATCTGCACGAAGCTCATTTGAGAGCGTTCGGTCTTAGAGCTATGCCCAATTGGGACTAGTGCTAGTGGGAGATTGTTAGTGTAAGCCCTAGCCCCAATGCATTGTAATAAAACACTTTAATTAATAAAATGAGGCATTTGTTTTATCTATTCTATTCCTGTGCATATCAATTTATAGAACTATCCAAGAATGTTGTTTCAGTTTAAGTTATCATGTGTGAGGCACATGGTTGTAAGACCTTGAAACAAATGAGACTTCATTCTAAATATCCCTAGTAAGTCATTGTTATGGAAATAACAAATGAATTAAGACTAGTATGCTCTCTCTGATAAGTTGAGTTCTATCTTATGGATCATAAGGACAAGAGTGTCAATCAGAGATCATAGATACATGTTTAGAACATGGTATCTGGATTCGATCCACTTATGAGAACACTACATGGTACAAGTCATAAGTGTTTCTCATATGCAAGTTTTGTATCGAAGTTCTTAGACCTAAAATCTCTATGAAACTCTTTATGAATTACTGTGTGCTTTGACATACATCTAACATGCTCGTAACAGAGTGACAAGTATGGGTATGCTTGGGTATGCATTGATTCATGTTAGAGAGTATGAGGAAAGTGAAGGGATTACCCCTCTCTATAAGAGAGAAAATATCATCGGCCACTTGATCAGTGAACTGAGAAGTGTATGGCCATACCGAGATGAAATAATGAGTAATCATTATTTATCTGAGAGTTCAGTGTCACTGAAATATCAATAAAGGAATTAATATATATAAGGATGACTAGTTCCATGCCTTATATTAATTCTGATATTTATGGGTAAGGAACTATGCAAAATTGCATTAGGTCACTAAATGTCATATGCATTTTCATTTAATTTGGAATGCTATAATATCTTGCTAGAGAATATATATAGCCTTTGAATTAATTTATTAATTTATTACCAACATTAAATGGACCTATAGGATCTCATACAAAGCATTGGGCTTAAAATATTTAAGTAAAGTATTGGGCATTAATTTAGGCTTTTAATTAAAGTCAAATTAATGTGTGTAATGGGTTTTAAAATTGCTATTGGACTTTGGTCCGTGAGAGAGAAAAATTCAGCCCACAAGGTTTAATTTCAATTAATTAATTATCTTGTATTAATTACGTTAATTGAGTATTAAAGCCTAAAAGAATTTAAATTAAATTAAATCATTTAAATAATAGATGGAGTGGCCAAAATTCCAAGATGAAAATCAAGGAATTTCGGCACATGCTCATTATTTATATTAAGTGATTTTATTTAATTAAATGTCTTGTGTTTTATTTCAAATTTGAATTTTAAATTCAAAGGAGTTTAAATCAATATATATTACTTATTTTTAGGAAGTGATTGAAGTTGAATTAATTATCTTGAGATGGTAAAATTCAGATCAAACACTTGCCAAAAGATAAGGATATATATATGAAAAGAAATAAAACCCTAAGAGAGACAACTAGGTTTTGGTGTGAAAAGCCCTAGCTTTGGTTTTGGCGTGAATTACATCTCTCTCTCACTTAATTCTTTTGGCCCAATTTTTCACAAGGAGAAAGGATTGTTCCTCATTCTCTTGTGTTCTTGGGTAGTAATAGCAACCTAAGAGAAGTAAAAAATCAAATTTTGTAGCTTCAAACCATAGCCATTACACAATACCTTAAAAGAGAGCTAGCAATCTCGATTTTAAGCCGTCGGTGCAATTGTGTGTGTGAGAATAGAGGGAGTAGCGTAAAAGGTTGTTCCTTGGCATTGGTGGACAAGATCTAAGACGGATAAAGTTATCTTATTAAAGTTATCTTTGTTGCTAGTCATCACCAAATTCAAGATTTAAAAGGCATCAAAAGTTGTAAGTTTTAAAAATCCTAAAATTGCATGTTTCGATTCTTGTCATAGAATTATATTGCATGTATGATTGTTTTTATCATTTTTCCGTTGCACGATTACCATAAACATATCATGTCATATTCTATCAGTTCGCGCACATGTGCCTCTTTCCCTTGCTCGCCCGCGGCTGTCCCTCTCTCCCTTGCACGTCCGTGCGCTGTGCCCCTCTCTCTCTTGCGCACCCTCACATTGCCCTCAAAGTCCCCTGCACGTCAGCACATTTTGCTTTATGATTCTTGTGCGGTTGTGGATATATACATCCCCTCTCAAATTGATGTGGGTGAGTCAAGCAGCATCAATTTGGTTGTAGAAAAACTTCTGTGGGGCAATAGTGAAAGGCTTTGTAAATATGTTTGCTAGTTATTGATCAGTAGATGTGTGAGGAAGCGTAATAACTCCATTGTCGAATGCTTCTCTGATGGAGTGGTAGTCAACCTCAATGTGCTTTGTACGTTTATGGTAGACTGTATTTGCCACAATTTGAATAGCACTAGTGTTATCAGCATCTAAAGCAGTTGGAGTATATGTAGGGAAACTAATTTCAGAAAGTAAGCCACGTAGACAAGAAATTTCAGAACATGTTGTAGAAATTGCACGGTATTATACTTCAGTGGAAGATTTGGAAACCCATTCTTGTTTCTTACATTTCCAAGAAATCAAGGAGTCGCCCAAGTAAACACACCAGCCAGTAGTGAAATGCCGCGTATCAAAACAACCAGCCCAGTCGGCATCGCTGTATGCTGTAAGGAGGAGTGATGTGTCAGATGGAAAGAAGATGCCACGATTGGATGTGCCATGAAGATATTGAATAATTCTGTGGATAGCTGCCAAATGTAAATATCGGGGTGAAGCCATAAACTGACTAACCAAGTTGATTGTGAAGGAGATATCTGGCCTGGTATTAGTCAAGTAAACTAAACTTTCAATGAGACGTCTGCATAATGTTGGATCTGGTAAGAGGTCACCCTTATCTTTACGGTATTTGACATTGGCTTCCATTGGTGTATTAGTTAGAGTTGAGTCGTGTAAACCAACTAGCTGAATGATGTCATTAAGGTACTTGTGTTGATTAAGAAAAATGCCTTTGCTGCTTTTGTTAATTTCCAGTCCCAAAAAAATAGGAAAGGCTTTCGAGATCTTTCATATGAAAATAATTATAAAGAGAAGCTTTGAGTTGCGCAATTCCAGTAAGATCAGTTCCAATGATTACAATGTCATCTACATAAACAAGTAAAAGAGCAATACCTGCTGGAATCTTTTGCAAAAATAGGGAAGGATCATACTTGCTTTGCATAAAAGAGAGATGAAGAAGAGTCTAGTAAAATTTTTCAAACCAAGCACAATGAGCTTGTTTAAGCCCATTTAATGAACGCTTCTGAAGACAAACATCACTAGATGTTGTTGTTAAACTAGGTGGGGGCATATATAAATTTGTTTTTTAAGATCATCATGGAGGAATGCATTTTTGAAATCCATCTGGTTGACATCCCATTTTTGAGAAGTTGCAATAGCCAAAATTGTGCGGACAGTGGTCATCTTGGCAACTAGTGCAAAAGTATATTCATAATCAATCCCATATTTCTATCGATTTCCCAGCACCATAAGTTTGGCCTTGCATCTTTCGAATGACCCATCGAATTTTAGTTTGACAGAGAACACCTATTTGCAACCAATTGGAGTGATTAAAGGTGGACAAGATACAAGTTCCCATATTTTATTTTATGGTAGAGTATCAATTTCCTCCTTAATTGCTTGCTGCCAGCAATCAGTCTTCATAGCTTTTGAGTAAGATCTTGGAATGGTAATAGATGACAGTGTGGCAACTAAAGATGTGTGAGAACCAAATCTTTCAGGAGAATATCCATACCTTTTGGGGGGCTATATTGTGCGAGTTGGTCTTCAAAGTTGGGGAGGTTCAAAACCAGGGACTGGAGCCGAAGAAGACTGTGGAGGAGCTGTTGGTGGTGGCCTGATGACTCATGGGAAATGCCTTCCGTGTGAATCTCATTATTGTTTTTCCTTATATATACAATTCCAGGTTGGAAACGTATTATAGAAGCAGATTGAGTATTGTTATCAGTAGTTAAATGATCCTTAAAAGCAGGAAGAAAAGACTGACTAGGAATGGGTTGAGTGGTAACGTAAGAAAGAAATAAATACTGCTGGTAAAAAAAATAACATTACGAGAAATTCGAACTCTTTGAGTGATGGGATCAAAACACATATACCCTTTTAGTGAGGTGCATATCTAAGGAATGCACATAGGATTGATTGAGGGAAAATTTATGTACGTTCATGAGGAGGTAACAAAACAAAGCTTACACATCCAAAAGGATGGAGATGTGTATAGTCAGGGTGTTGGTGATGAAGGAGAAAATATGATGTTTGATTATTAAGAACCATTTTAGGAGTATGATTAATCAAATGTATAACAGTAGTTAAAGCTTCAACCCAAAATTGTGGTGGTACAGTAGATTCAAGGAGTAATGATCGAACGACATCAAGTAGCTGACGATTTTTTCTCTCAGTGATTCCATTTTGCTGGGGTGTATAAGGACAACTTCTTTGAGAAACAATTCCTTTTTGTTGAAGAAATTTTTGGAATTTTTTAGACATGTATTCCCCACCTAAATCAGAACATAAAATTTTGATGGTTTTGGAAAATTGATTTTCAACTAAAGCTAAGAATTTTTGAAAAGCATCAAAGACTTTAGATTTGCATCGCAAGAAATAAATCCAAGTAAAATGGTTGTGATCGTCAATAAAAGTCACAAAATACTTATATTGAACATGAGATATAACTGGTGAAATCCCCCAAATATCACCATGAATTATATCAAAACAATGAAAAGATTTTATTTCACGAGAAGGGAAAGGAAGAGTTTTACTTTTGGCCATTTTTCAATTGGAACAATCAATGTTGACAGAAAGAGATGAAATTTTATTGCTTAACACACCAGACTTTAATATACATAAGAGAGTTCTATCATTTGGATGCCCTACACTACAAAAAAAATGCAATTTACCGACGGAATTTAGCATTTTACTGACGAAAAATGACCTTACCGATGGTTTTTTATTATTTTACCGACGGAATAAATCCATCCCTCAAACATGCGTAGGTACCAATTTACCGGTGCAAAATTTCATCAGTAATGTTACCAACGGAATTGTTAAAAATATTCCGTCAGTAGTTTTATTTAAAATCCGTTGCATGTTTTGTCGCATTGACCATCTACCGACGGAAGTTTGTGTCGATAAACCGTCGGCAAATTTAATAAAATTTTAATTTATTTTAGTATAAACAACGACGAATATTTGCGTCGGTAATTTGTCGGTAAATTAAAATAGTTCTATTTAATTTTTTACATAATTTTCTGTTTACAAATCTCAAATCAAATATGACATATGCAATACAAAAAGTCTAAAATTTCTATTGAAGATATATTATAATTTAAAATGAATATATACATTCTAACTCTTGTACATATAATAAAGTATATCTACTACAAAATCGATTAATATGATCAAAACCCAAATCACTGAGTTTGGGAAAACATAAAAGAAACTAAGCAAAAAAATCAAGAAAGAGAAATTCAATAAATACTCTAATCAAACAGAGAGAATCCCATGTCATCATCACTTTCCTCAGCTGGCTCATCTTTCTTTTCCTCAACTGTCAGTGCCTCGATTGTGGGAGCTGCCCTTCCTGCCAGAGCTACTGCAGCTGCACCACCAGCAAAGAAACCTCTACCAACACCACCGCCAGCGATTATCTGTGCCATACATGCAAGTCAATTTCTTGTTTGCACTTAATATCAAGCAAGACTAGCAACTAGCTTTTGTTATTCTCATCATGGTAAGTTGCTATAACATTAAAAATTTGTTTATTAGAGAAACAATGATAGAGTTCCTAAAATCTTAGAGACCTTAAAATTTCTAGAAAAACAAGTGGAAAATAACATTAAAAAAATTACAAACTAGAAACCTCAGGCTTCACATATAAAATATGGATTATCGTCTTGGCATATGGTCGCCATGCATATTCATAATTTAAGTCCCAAAAAGAAAAGTCACATTAAACATACATCCTACGAAAAAATTTCCATCGGTATTTTAGAATTTTCTTGTAGTGTTGAGTGGCCGTGCATTTGGAAGCTTGCCTTATTAAGTTGCCGTGCATTTGAAGGTTGAAGGATGAGTAGATGTGCATGGAAAGACTCCTCTTTGCAAGTGGCCATGCAAGCCCTATTTGAAGAAGCCATGCACGGCAGTGCATGGAAGAACAAGGGACATCAAGTGGCCATGCACTTCTTTGAGGAAAGATGCACGACAGTGCATCTCATCAAGGAAAATTTTGCTTGGCCGTGCAATTTGAAGTTCGATACGTTGAAGGATTTTTCAGTTTAAGAAGAATTCTTTTCCTATTCCAATTGAGGAATTTTAGAAGAATTCTATGTCTTATTTTGACTATAAATAGCAGACTCTAATACCAAAAGAAGATGATCAATGTAACGCCTTCTTAACTAAATTTAAGACCTATACTGTTCATTAATACCCTTATAAATATTTAGCTATTATTTTGATTTTAACGAAAAATTTTGCAATATAACGGCTAAATTTTCTTAGTTTCCAAACCTGTAAAAAGTCAAATTTGCACTCCCAATAATATTCCTCCTACTCCCAGACTTCAATCAACAGTTCACAGCACTTCTATAATCTTAGTTCATCACACACGTTCGCACCCATCTAGTCCATACTACATTCAAATTCATCCATCAAACTCATACATTAGGTTAATATTACATGCCAAAAATTCTCATTCTTATTGTAATAATTTACATATAATTATAAGGCAAAAGTTCAAAATCAAGATCTTCTATGTACATGCCATTTCTTCCTTTAATTCGCGTCTTTGGCACCTGTTCCTGCGCGCAGTCATAAAACTACACGTTAAGCAAATCTAATTGCTTAGTGGTGGATACATTTACAAAGAATTTCAACTAATTTAATTTAATTATTTAAATTAATTTAACCACTATTATTTAATAAACCTTTATAATTTCATAAATTCATAATTTATTCATTTCATGCCTAATTATTTATTAAATAGTCTCAAAACCTTTCTTTCTCATTTAATTTCAATAATTTACCGGTCAGAGTAGAAATTTATCATTTTATCCCTACAGTTGACTTTTCCTATTATGTTGACTAAGTTTGACCTTCGATTGACTTTTTCATATTTATTCATTTTAACTACGATTTTGACTCAGTAAATTTCTTTCGATACCAAATTAACTTTAATTTTTGTAAATTACCCCTTAGTCCCTGAAAATATTTCTTGAAGGTAAATTTACCGTTTGGTCCCTATACTATTCCTTATTTGCAAAATTTACCCTTATTAACATATATACTTCATTTTTCATCTTATACTATCTTTGTTCATATTTTCAACATTTCTAAAACTATTTTTTTTACACAGTTTTATTCATAATTACCATTTTGCCCCTAGTTATTGACAACAGGAAAATCCATGAACCGGATAAGCGGATAAGCAAATCCAGTCACCGGGAGTGTCCACACTGCTTGGGAGTATACGACTACTCCTCGGACTATCAATAATAAACCGGCTAACAGAAGCAGAATAATTAATATTTTTCAAAGTAATAATAGAGTATAATAATACAGAGACAGAACACCGTGGGGTAAGTACCCCTATGGCTAGCCATACTATCCTAAGGTCCTGGTTTACCCACTAACACTAAGGGCATAACTTTTTATTTATTTTATGTCGTTATTATATTATTTTTCAGGATAACTGCCTTATAATAACCTACATATAATTTATTTTTCAATCATTTAAACTTCTCAGCTGTATATTTTCCAAAGATATACAAAATATTATCAAAATATAGCCAAATCAACTATTTTACTCACATTAGCCATTTGGCCACAATAGAAATTTTCACATTCATAGCCTTTAATCATTCTTTTTATACTATATTTATTTTCTTGTTTATTTAAACATCATTATAATAACATATGCTTAATTTGCACAAGATTTCTCAAAGTATCACAATTTCCATCATTATGTACTTATATACATATTCACATACCCTTATCATTTTTCATTTTTATCAAGTCCATTATTCTTTTCACATCTTATATTATCCATATATAACCAAATAAAACATTTAATACTAAGTTACATAATAATTACCTAAAGAACATCATTAGACCATTACTAGGGTTCCCACTTTTAAATTATTTTCTTCACTAAAATAAGTTCATACTAGTTTAAATCATCACAATATCAAGTTATTTCAAATTAATTCATCAATTAACCCTACTTTTCATAGTTACATAATAGAGATTTCAAGGAGAAATCATCAAAGAAATTGAAATTAATGGTAAATTGTATCCACTAACCTTATTTTGGCTTCTTTATTACTTATTCCACCTTGTCTTTGCCTTTTCCTCCTTTAAATTGGCCTTCCTCCTTTTGTTCTTCTTTTGGCCGAAAATACAAGGAAAGAATTTATCAATTTAACTCAACAATTAAAACAATTTAAATACACTAATATACTTCCCTAACCCTACTCTATATTCTGTTTCAAAATCTCCCTCAAATTCAAGCTCAAACTCATAAAACTATCAAAGTGTGCCTTAGAGATTTTACCTCAAGTATTATGTTTCTTGGCCTTCCCTTGTTACAAAATCTTTCCTATGTGAAAGAGCAGTGATTTTTGAGTATGGGGATAAAATTTCAGCTGAAGATATGGAGGGAAAAATCTTGAGAAGAAGAAAGAATGGAGGAAATGAAACCTAGGGTGAATTTCGATTTTGAGAAGGAAAAGGGGAGATTATGGTCGAATTTTCTAGAGATTTTCTGCGTGTTTCTTCCTTATATAGGGTACTAAATATCTGCAAAATGAGAGGCCAAGATTTAATGTGTAACTATTTAATCCAATGGTCTCAAAATTGGCCATTTGTCACTCATCTAAGGCATTAGGCTTATCCTAATATTATGATCTCACATACACATTATCATTACACCAAAATATAATCTCATATAAAATTTCATGGTCAAATTCCCGGATTTGACCCTCCTAACGACCCGATTTTGGTTTTTCACTATGAAATATGAATTTTCGATCCCAATATTGGATTGCCCTGAAATTTTACCCCGAGTGTCACTATATATTCAAGAATATATGGTAAAAATTTTAACTCATTCCGACATCGTTTCAATATACTTTTAGATTCGGCAGCCTATAAGGCTAGTTTGAAACCCAAATTTTTAGAATTGTCAGAATTGATATTTTTCAGTTTCCCGTGTGTCACTAAACTATGAATAGCATGTATATGTAATTTGAATTAAATCAGAGGTCTCTAAGGCCTCCAATTGCTTAGTTAAAGTCTTAGTTAAACCTACGCCAAACTGTGAAAATTTTCTTCTTTTGCCCTTTTGGAGGTCTATTTGACATCAATTATCACTCAAATTATACCACTAGACTCCATTTCACATGTACTTCCATATTTGACATTACTCTCACATTGCCCATCGGGTCACCCATCCTCGGGTTACTATGGCCCGGGCACTTTTAACGGAGCACTCTTTGCAACCTTTCCGTCCTAATCAATTTTAATCACTACTAAACTTATCATAAAATAATTAATCATACGTAATAATAAATCATGCACAACAAATGATAATTTGGGGCGTTACAATCAATCATCAAGAGCTAGAAGAATTCAATAGGTTTAGTTTTACATTGTTTTCTATGTCTTGGTTCAGTATTGTTTTCTTAACGCTTTCTTTTAGTTTTTAAATATGCGTAGTGAGTAGTTTTCTTTAAATTTTGCTAAAAGATACTTGAATCCTTAACCTTTTATTGTTATGACTTCATTTCTGCTTAATTTTAATGCAAGTTTTGATTATTTCTTAGTTCTAAAGCACAATCTTACCATTATTTACCTAAAGTTTGGTTGTTAACTTGTTTAATTATTGATTAATAATTGAATTTTGGTTTAATTAATGATATGCATGTTCTTAAGTTAGTTTACTTATGTTAATGCATGATTATATTCTTGACTAGATATAATTTTATGTTAATTAAGGTAAGTTAAACAACAACAAAAATTGATTTTATCGACAAATTTTTATCGACGGAAAAGGCCTTACCGACAATTTTTTTATGGATTACAGATGGAAGAATTCCGTTGGTAAAATGCTCGTAGGTATCAAATTACCGGTGGAAATATCCATCGGTAAGAGTTACCGATGGATTATCCGTCGGTAAATTTAATTAATACAAAATATTAATTTATTTTAAAAAAATAGCGACAGATATATCCGTTGGTATTTTGTCAGTAAAACTAATTTATTATTTTTTTTTCAATTATGTATTCCCCTTTACAAAACACAATGAATTCAATACAAACAGTCTAAAATTTAAATTGAAGATATATCAATTAATAATTTTATTATATAACAAAATCAATATATATATTAAAATGAAAAACAACCACAAAAACCAAAAAGAAAAAAAAGTTTATGTTATATGTTATAACATTTCAATTACTTAACTAATGCAAGTGCTCAAATGATCAACTATTTCAAAAATGACTTGATAATGTAAAATTTTATCATCACTTAAAAACATCTCCAGCCCCATCACACAAAATCAAACTCAGCTCTAGATCTAATCCCTCACTTGCTACAGTCATATGGGAAAAAAGAAAAAAAAATTAATCCCTTTTGAACAGAAGTTCAAGATGATTTGCTAAAAATAAAAGTGTTGTAATGAACAAAGCATACCTTGAGTTGTTCAGCAAATCACTCATGTTGTACCACAGGATCATTCAATTCAGTATATGCATTGCAAATCTGAATAGTTCAAGGATATTGACCATAAGCAACAGGAATTGAAGAGACGAAGCAAACAATGAATTATAAGAAAAGAGTAGCACAAATTAAAAGATGGAATGATAGTACCTCATGCTTGTTTACAAACAACTCAAAACATTCAGTCAAGCCTGATTTTGATCTATGTTGGTTTTGATTTATGTTGGAATTACACAAGAAGGTGGTTAGCATCACAAATCTATAAACGGGAGGATACTAAAAAAAGAGTACAGACATCTAAGCACATGCATGTAAGCATAAACGCTAGTGAGCACACCCAATTGATTGTATCTCAACAAACTGTTATTTTGAATCAAGAAAAAAATTAATGCATTCTGTCTTGTGTATACATATCTTTCTAAATTGTGTACTATACTTGTTTCTAGTGGTGTTCATAGGTTGGGTTGGGTTAAAAATTAAAAAAACCAACCCAAACCAATATAGATGGTTTGAGACAGTTTGGGGCAATTTGGGACGATTTTTTTATTATAATTTATAATGGTTTGGGGTGGTTTAAAAATGGTTTGAAATGGTTTAGATACGGTTTGAAGTAAATTAACTATATACTAATTAAAAAAACTTATAAACTAAAATAATAAACAAAATAATAATTACATTAAATTATAAATAACACTAAATTTAAATACTACATACTAAATTTAAAATTAATAAAAACTCAAATTTATATACAACAAGCATTGTACTGAAATATAATCTGAGGCAATTTATATACAACAAGCATTGGAGCCTTCAACAAAAAGACTTCTTAGTCATCTGCCCACCAAACCCCATGTTTTTCCTAAAGATAGTATGCCCCAACTGGACCTCGACCTCCTAAATCATATAGCTCTGGGGCAATATTACTCTTGTCTATCTCATTCAGGACTGGAGATAAAATGTTCCACGCTGTAGCAAGCTCATCACTTCTCATAAAAAGATGGTTGTCTCCTTCAATGACATTAAGAAGAAGATGCTCATATGAATTAGGGACATCAACATCATACCTATTGCAAGTGCATATGAGATTTTATGAATAATAAGCTAAGAACAGTGACAGGCATTGTACTTAAAATGCTAGTTTTATTATTGAGCACATGAACTGACCTATCCTTGTAGAGCAAATTGAGTTCAGATGCATCTAACTGCAAGCCTAGACCTAGAATCTTGTTATTGATTCTGACCAAAATAGCTTCATCAGGGACATCACGCAAGATCAGCTCATTTGTAGCCATATTAATGTTATGTCCTATGCGCTCACAATAAAGATTCCCAGGCATATTATGGAATTGTATGCATATCTCCACTCTGCATAATGTAGTCAATGTTGACAGGGAAGGTCTTTATTGAGAGAGTACACATATAATTTTTAAACCATAAGGGGATGAGTAATCCTGGTGATGATTATAGCATTAAATGTCTCGACAAAAAACAATATACATTTGAAGCAAGTAGTCATATTTGGCTATCAATCAGTTAGTGCTTAAGCTAAAGTCGGCAATGAAAAAACTTAGCTGCAGTCAAGCAACAAAAATCTTTTAACCAATACACAATAATCTAAATGATAGAAAGGATTGATGTTTTCTTCATAAGGGCCTTTTTAGCATAGTTCTTCTTAGTAATCATCTTACCCTTAATACCCAATGCTTCTTTCCAAATGGAAAAAATGAAAAATCAAATTCCAAATTACGCATAAATCAATCATCGGTAGAAAATAAAAAAATTACAAAAGAATCAGAGACCTTCTAGGCCCTTTTAGAATGCTTGTGAACTTCATGAGCTTCCTTTTTGCGTTTGCGTTTGAAATGGTTGAGACGGTACCCATGTCTCTTCTTGTGTAGCTTTATGTAATCTCTTTGCGGCTATCATCAATTCATAATCAGCCATAACCAATCAGAAATCAAATGACGAATGAAAAGTATAATTGATGACAGTTAAAAATAAATTAATTGAAGAACTAACCATGGCGACTTCGCTTTTGAGTTCAGTTTCTACTCAGATGAAAGTGAAGGAAAGCAGATAGAAACCCTAATTGAGGGGTTTATGGCTTAGATGGAGATTTGCTTTTCAATGTTTCTATTGGTGCAAACTCATGGCATGCTTGATTTATATCAGAACATTAAGAAATGAACCTGCAGTTGGAGAATTTATAGAGCTTTCCTCTAGGAGAGAAGATGATGAGTGCAACTTCAGCATCGCAAAGAACGGATCGAAGAGATTGCAGAATTTAATTGCAGAGCAGAGGACATGCAATCGCATTTTCTGCTAGTAGAAAGAAAGAGTTAGGGTTTCTTTTAAGTAAATTACATTTAAGCAAAATTTTTAGGTGCTTTTACAAGAGAGGTTCCACATGGCAAAATAATAAGCGGGATGTGTTCCCGCGCATACCTTTTTATAGCGAGGGACCAAATTTTTTAGGTTATGTCTAAATTTACAAAAAATATAGTTTTATTAAATTTTAAGTTAAAAATAAAATTATATTTAATTTTATACTATAAATTATTATGAATTAATATTCAATCAGATTTAAAATTTTTAGGGTAATATGAGTTACTTTATATATTGATAGTATTAAATTTAAATATTAAAAAAATATAAATCATATTTATATATCATATCAAAATATAGCAAATTTTTATTTAAATATTCATAAAAAAAAAAATTTTGTATATATAATTAAAATGTATGCATATGACTAAAATAAATTAGTTATTTTTTGAAAAAAAAATTATATATAATAAAAATAAAAAATATCTAGTCTAGGTTTTATTTGGAAAAAAATGATATTATCTTAAAAAATAAAAAAGTAAATTTTAAATATTTATTTTTTAATAATAAAACTAATAGCGACGGATTATCGACGCAAATACCGTTCAACAATTTATAGATCTTCCGTCCCTATGCTCCCATTGTTTCCTAACGGAATAGGTAACCGTCACTAATCCGTCGCTAACAAATTTAAAATAAAGCTTCATTTATATTTCCGTCGGTACATTAATTACACTGTTTGACATCCTTACCGACGCATGTGTCTGTCGCTAAATCCATCGCTACATAATGGCGCCAATATTTCCCGCTAATATTACCAACCGTTTTTTGGAATCGTCGTTAAAAATGTCGGTATTCTACAATTTTTTGTTTTTACCGACAAATATGTATTTTCGTCGATAATCCGTCGGTAAATCCAATTTTTTTTTGTAGTGTAAGATTAAGAAAGGTGTAACTAAGAATATGTAAAAGTTGAATTTACTTGAAAGAAAATTTAATAGACATCTAAGAGATTTAACTCAGATCTTTATGTTAAGTATTGGATTATTCTTAATAAGAGAGTTTAATGCTTCGAATGATAATCTTAAGTTAAGTTATCTTGTTTTATTTATCTGAGTTATTCATAATCACTTGTGTTTCGCTTGAAATTAAGTCATAATAATATTGATTAAGGTGAATTCTCCTTTAGTGAAAGTTACTTTTAAATATTAATTTTTACCTCATTTGATTACTTGCTTTTGTTTTACATTCAATTATTTCAAATCTTTCATTACTTTACTTTATTTTCAATTTTAAAGTTTTGCTTTTAGTTTTCAGCCTTCATCATCACAACTTTAGGATTTCTTTTCTGTCTTTTACACAAAAATTTTGTTTTGAAACTCAAATCATTCACACAAACACAAGTTTTCCGTGGGTTCGATATTAGAGGGTCATAATTATATTTTTCTATATTACTAAGCCGATATAGTACACTTGCTAGACACCGGTCAGTAGTAAAGGTAGCGCCGTTTGACTTCTCAGGTGTTGGTGGTCGACAATTGTACGTAGAGCTTCGCTTGGCTGGGTTGCTTTTTCCTTGAGGTTGCTTTTGCTTTTGAGTTAGCTGTTTGTCGCCTTTGGCTTTAGTCTCGTGTTGTTTCGGTGGCTCTTGTTTTGCTGCCAGTCTTTCCATGGTTGTTAGTTTGCACCTCCTCTCTTTTTAATAATAAATTTTCTCAGCTTATAAAAAAAAAAAAGATCAGTTTGACATTTTCCCTATTCTTTAAAGCAAGATGCTGTTTCTTTTTTATAATAATTGATGTTAATTTGCTGATATATTTCTTAATATATATTTTCATATTCCTCCTGTAAATGCAGAAAATTAATTTCACAATTAAACTAGAATAACAATGAACATCTCAATTAACTAGATATTTATTTGAATTGAATTGCTGAGGCACAGCTGCATGTGGGATTCAAGCACATCTGGTTGAATGTCAAGAGGAAATCTTGTATTTTTAAATTAGAAAATTTTAATTCTTAATTAAAGATTTGTACCTGAAAAATCTTCAGCCACATAAGAAAATTCAGCAGTTCTAACATTTCTTTTCATAAGAATTTTCTATTAAAAATAATATGATATGCCTAGGTCCTTAGCAAATGACCGTGAATATAAGAAACAAAAGATGAATGAATCTTAATGCAAATAGAACAACAGAATAAATAAATAAATTATTGAAATTCAGTTGTAAGGATTTGAGAGAAACTGGAACATGGCGCAAGATTTATAAAACAGAAGCTAGATATTGAACTTAGTTGTAAAATTCTTGCGACAGATTTTGGTCTTGTTTATCCGTCCTCTATTGGTGACCTATGCACGTTTTAAGGAAAACACAGTATAATTAATATTACAAGATAAATATACATTCTATATATCAAGGCTTCCGAGTAATTGTGCAGGTTTTAGATCAAGGCATAATAATTAGGAGGAATCGAATCTAAAATGTCCCGCACCTTTTATCGAGTATATATTGGTCAAAGGACTAATTTTTGATGGTGAATAAAATAATTATATTATCAGTATAATGCCGAAAATATATCAAGGGTGCTATAGTGTAAACCAATACATTAGATTAAATGTGTAGAAAATTTTGAATTTGATTCATATCAGTGACAGCGACTGCATAGAATTTTTTTTTCTCTGTCAATACGGATGACTCTAATATTCAAAGTCATTGCCAGAAATAGCATAATCAACCACGAAATGAAAATTTAAAAAGAAAAACAGAAAAAGCTCCAGTGCTAGTCGACACATTTTTGAATTTGATTCATATTAGTGACAACGATTGCATAATATATTTTTTCTTTGTCAAGATGGATGGCTGTTTCAAAGTCATTTCCAAGAATACCATCACCCACGAAATGGCTGTAATATGTATGTATGTATGTATGTATGTATATGTATATGGATTGTCAAGTTGTGTCTATAAAATTAAATCAAATGGAAAGCAATTAATTGCAAATTACACGCCAAATACTCAAGAATGAAAATCTTCTTCATGGTATGCCTTCTCTTAGCTGCAATGCTAATTATCTTCTCCTCCTCATCAGCTGTTGCTCGAAAATCACATGAACGTAGTAAGAAAACTATTTCCCCTTAATCAACTTTGCATTTCCAATTCATTCTTTTGAATTACATCACTTTTTGTAAGAGTTCATTTGTTTTTATTGAGAATATCTTATTTAATTATTTTATGAATATCAACCCTAGAAGTGATCAAATGTTTGGAAAATAAAATAGGTTTCTGATTATGTATTAATGGTCGCCAGGAATCCTTCAAGCCTCTTGCGAATCAGGTGATACTCCAACCGATTATACCAGAACTATACAGGCTAACCCAGGACCATCTTTCTGCATTTCACGGCCTAAGAGACCGCCATGTTTCGCAGGGGTTCGTTGCTAGGCCGCAAATGATCCCATTTCAGCCTGAATTTTAATTAATTTGTACCTACTTAATTGTAATAAGAATGAAACATGATCTCATAGTATGAATTGCAATCCGTGTTGTGGTCTCGAGTTTTAACTACGGTTTGTGTACAATAAAATAAATAAGCTACGAATGAATCGTAGTGATTAATTTCGATAAAAGCTTTGGTACTTTTTTTTTCTTCATATTTTACTTCTTTTCATGTTATTTGAAGAAAAAATTTAGAAGTGTTTTTTTTTCTAGTAATATGATATGTTATTATTGAATTAATATAATTGTTATCATTTAATTAGATATTGGTTCAATTAATTTAATGCTAAGTTTTGTTTTTCGTTATTGGTTTGGAGAAAATAAATTTTGATTTGTAGACATCATGTAAAAATCAACTATGGTAATATGATATTCTTTTGTTATAAAGAATTGGAATAATTCACTTTGTCTAAGATTCATATATTTATTTTTCATAACCAAAAATATTTACAAAATTTCCAAAAACAAAAGGTGGAAAAAAATACATTAAAATTCCTACCACCAATCCACAACCATATCCCATCAACACCACTTTCCAATTAAATTCAAAGGGAGTGTCTGAATCTCGATTTTTTGATGATGGAAAATCCAAACTAACCCCACATTTTTTGCTTAAAGGACTCCAACAAACCCTTGGATTTTAAGAAAAAGAATCGTTTTGGAATGTATGAAATTGGTTGATTTGTGGAATTGTTCCTGTCAGGTTATTGTGAGAGACATTAAAGAATGAAAAAAAGGTAAGTTGTGTGAGTTGCATAGGGATTTCTCCTGGCAGTTTGTTAAGAGAAAGGTCTAAAGCTTCAAGTTGTTTCAACTTCACCAAAGATGATGGTATACGGCCCATCAGAATGTTGTTGGAGAGGTTCAACAATTGAACTTCTTTCAAACTCCCGACCACTTCAGGAATTTCACCCTCAAATCAATTACTCTAAAGATCAACAGCAACAAAGAATTCCAAGATTTTCTCATAAACCATGTATGTGCCTTTGTTTATGATTCTTATAGAATACATATAATTACTAGTCTAGGAGAGGTTGAAAGTTTGAAAACTTGTGTTTGCTTCCATGTATATTAAGCGGCCACTATCAACACTTCTCATGGAAATCCAATTCCTAAGTATTCTGATGGTAACTTGCCAGTAAAATTGGTGTTAGAAAGGTCAATGATCTGCAATCGGTTAAACTCAAAATTATTTAGAGGTTTCCCAATTGCACCATGCAACTTATTAGATCTCAAAGTGAGGAACCTTAGCCTTGGAAGAATATCCAACCAAGAAGGGAACACATCTATCTAATTCTTCCCGAGATTGAGGATTTTTATCTTGGAATAGTTTGTTAATGACCTAGGCACCTTGCCTTGAAGTTTGTTTTGACTGAAATCCATCACCTTTAATCTGCAGCTACTTGTAAACTTGTCAGGAATTTTTTTTGAGAGACTGTTGTTTTGTAAGTCAATAACTGATGCAAGATTGGCTAAGTTCCACGAACATGGTGGCAAGTTGCTGCTCAAGTTGTTGTTTGACAAATCTAAAGTCAAAATGGATGTCAAGTTACAAAACAAGGGTGATATATATTAATTGAATTGGTTGTTTGAAAATGGAGGTGGAATTGGGAGGGGTCCTTGTAATTTGTTGCGGTGAGATTCAATAAGTGCAAATTAATCCATGGAAAAACAACAAAAGGTTGCTCGAAACCTGTCAGGAAATTAAAGGCTGCACTTAGAACAATAAGATTATCAACGTCCATGCTAGACATCCAGTTTGGTATATGTCCCTCAATTTTATTGTTTGCAAGCTCTAAGACTTCCATTACATTTTAGCTTTTCAAGAAATTTGGGATCTCTATCAAATTGCATGCATTCAATCCTAAGATTTGAAATTTGGGAAAAGTAGTATTAACATAACTTCTGTTGACCAGGGACAATTGATTGTACGATAATTGAAAATCAATAAGGGTCTTGGACTGAAGAAAGGAGTCAAATCTCAAGGTGCTATTGAGATTGTTGAAATGCATTTCAAGAACTTAAAGATTTGGAAGCCAAAAAATAGGCTATGGAATTGGACCTTGCAATTCATTGTTTGAAAGTTGAAGTTCAACTAATTAGGTAAAATTTCCAGGCCAAAAAGGGACTTGACCAGTAAATTGATTTGAATAAAGCCATAAGTAAGTGAGTAGAGTCAAGTTTCTAAGAGAAGGCAGGATGTCTCCGTATGAATTCAACTCAACCATGCTCAAAGAATTGAGATTGGTTAACTTGCAAAGCCAGTACGGAGTGTGAGGGCTGAAATCAATGTATGAAAGTGAAAGATAAGTGAGTTGAAGTAGATTGAGAAAGAAAAAAGGGATATCCCCTGAGAAGCTATTTTCAGAAAGGTCCAAGACTTCAAGCTTTGTAAAATTACCAATTAAAGATGGTATTTGCCCCCAAAACTTAACAAAACATAACTTTTGTGTAAAAGTTTCTTGCCCAAACTCTGAGCAATTTCCTTTATTAAATAGAATTGTTACAGCTAATCAAATCCTTCAGTTACAACAAGTTATATCCTTAAAAACAGTTAAATCTAATCTAAAAATAAGAAAAAAATATTTACAGTAATAAAGTGACAGTTACATATGTTAGTGTAAGCCCTAGCCCCAATAGATTGTAATAAAACATTTGAGTTAATAAATGAGACATTTGTTTTATCTTTAGTATTCCTGTGCATATCAATTGATAGAACTATCCAAGAATGTTGTTTCAGTTTAAGTTATCATGTGTGAGGTACATGGTTGTAAGACCTTGAAACAAAAGAGACATCATTCTAAATATCCATAGTCAGTCATTGTTATAGGAATAACAATGAATTAAGACTAGTATGCTCTCTCTGATAAGTTGAGTTCTGTCTTACGGATCATAAGGACAAGAGTGTCAATCAGAGATCATAGATACATGTTTAGAACATGGTATCTGGATTCAATCCATTTATGAGAACACTACATGGTATAAGTCATAAGTGTTTCTCATATGCAAGTTTTGCATTGGAGTTCTTAGACCTAAAATCTCTATGAAACTCTTTATGTATTATTGTATACTTTGACATACACCTAACGTGCTCTTAACAGAGTGACAAGTATGGGTATGTTTGGGTATACATTGATTCATGTTAGAGAGCATGGGAGAAGTGAAGGGATTACCCTTCTTAATAAGAGATAAAATATCATCGGCCACTTGATCAGTGAACTGAGAAGTGTATGGCCATACCGAGATGAAATAATGAGTAGTCATTATTTATCTGAGAGTTCAGTGTCACAGGAATATCAAGAAAGGAATTAATTTATATAAGGGCGACTAGTTCCATGCCTTATATTAATTCTGATATTTTTGGGTAAGGGACTATGCAAAATTGCATTAGGTCACTAAATGCCATATGCATTTTCATTTAATTTGGAATGCTATAATATCTTGCTAGAGAATATTTATAGACTTTGAATTAATTTATTAATTTATTGCCAACATTAAATGGACCTATAGGATCGCACATAAAGCATTGGGCTTAAAATATTTAAATTAAGTATTGGACATTAATTTAGGCTTTTAATTAAAGTCAAATTAATGTGTGTAATGGATTATTAGATTGCTATTGGACCTTGACCCATGAGAGAGAGAAATTCAGCCCACAAGGTTTAATTTCAATTAATTAAATGTCTTGTATTAATTTAATTAATTGATTTTTAAAGCCTAAAAGAATTATGATCAAATAAATCACTTAAATAGGAATACTATCCGAAATTCCTAGAGAGAAATCAAGGAATTTCGGCATATCCTTTATATTAATTAAGTAGTTTGTTTGATTAATATGTCTTATATATTCCTATTTAATTAAGTGGTTAATTTGATTAATATGTCTTTTGTTTTTATCTTGGATAAATTAAAAGAGTTTTTATCAATAAATATTACTTATTTTAATTAAGTGATAAAGGCAAATATTAATTATCTTTAGCTAATATTAATTATCCTAAGGTAGTATATTTGAGATTTATCACTTAATAAATAAGATAATATATATATTGGATGAGAGAGAAAAGAAAAAAAAAAGAAAAAAAACCTAATTTTGTGTGGCATGAATAGTAACTTGTGAATAGTAACTCTCTCTCACAATTTTATTTTGGCCAATTTTTCACAAGGGGAAAGGATTGTTCCTCATTCTCTTGTGATCTTGGGTAGTAATAGCAACCTTAGAGAAGTACAAAATCAAATTTTGTAGCTTCAATCAATTGCCATTACACGATACTTAAACAGAGAGCTAGCAATCTCGATTTTAAGCCGTCTTTGCAATTGTGTGTGTGAACATAGAGAAGAGTGGCGTAAAGGCTGTTCTTTTGGCATTGGCAAAGAAGATCAAAGGTTGATAAATCACTCTTGATTGCTGGTCATCACCAAAACCAAATATTGAAGTGCATCTAAAGTTGTAAGTTTTACAACCCTAAAATTGCATGTTTCGTTTCTTGCTTTGGAATTGTATGGTATGTATGATAAAATTTTTATTTTTTCGCTGTGTTATCATCACCATCATACCATGTCATATTCCATCAGTGGTATCAGAGACTAAACATGCTTATTTTAGTGCTTTAGATGCATGAATTATTTAATCAAAAATCGGTTTTATAAATACATGCAATGCTAAAATTTTTTGTTTTGAGTTTTTTGCATTGTTTTGGTGTAAAAACAATTTTAATTGATTAGTTAGGTATTATAATTAATATGACATGTTAATATACTGTCCTAAGATGTTATTAGGGCTGGTAATGGTCGGATTTAATTATTTATACCTGATGGTACATGTTAATAACGAAACTAGGTGCTAATTGGCATGAAAATTGCTAGTTTAACAACTAGTTTTCAAAATTAAATGTAAAATGATTTTGGCATGTTTGTAAGTGATTTTTAAAGATTAATTATCAGGTTTGGACATATTTTAAATTTGGTTTTAATTCTGATCCATGACAATTTAATTAATTAATTTTAAAATCACTTAAAACTATGACTAGTTTGTGTTTGTTACATGTTTAATCAACAATTTTTGTTTTGGTTTGATTAAAATCGTATAAACAAATTTAGATCAAAATGGTACAGAACATTAACTCAATGTTTATGACCTTATATAAATGATTAAATGACTCATAAAATTGATTTAAGTGTTTGTGCATTTTTGTGGCATCATATAAGCATTAAACAACTAATTCATTGTTGTTTGTTTGTTTTTCATGAATGCCGTGTATATTTATATGTTCTTCATGATTATATGTTTTAATTCATGTTGGTACATATTACATGCATTTTTAATGTTTATGGGCTAAATGACATAAAATTAAAAATGGTAAAATTGGAAATTATACTAGAGTGGATTTATGGCACAAATCTAACTAGTTCGTGTTTTGGGCTTTTAAGAGAACTTATTCAATAAGAGGATTTAGTCCATTGGGCTTTGGCCCAGGCCCATCATGGGGTCTTCTCTTAAAGGTTCAAGTACACAATTTCCATTAATGGGCTTGGCTAAATTAATTAAAATTGGATTTTGTTTGATCCATGAATGTTATGTATATTTATTTGCTTATTTGGTGTGATGAATGGATATGCATGGTGCATTCATGGCCCCTAGGTTTTGTAATTAAATATGGCCTGTGAGCCATTATTTTTATTGTAAAATTTTTCATTTATTTCTTAGAATAGAAAATACTTGAAGATTTTGTAAATTAAGACGAAGCCCACCGGAGTGGAGAAGCCCAACTTGAAGATTCTTATGTAATAGTATAGAATCTTAGTTGTAGGTTTTAGGGCCCATGTTTGTCACGCTTTACTTTATGCAATTATATATATATGCATGTTATGGATGGATGACAAAGCGTATGCCATGTAAGCCGTAATAAAATGAATTCCCAAAATAGTAAGTCACAAAGTTGCCTTCCTAATTCAAAATATGTCAAAGCATCGATCATCGATCACGTAGACTAGGAGTCCTAGATGCGCCCGATTATCTTTGTAAGGCATGGGTTGTGGATGTAGGTTGGACTTAACATGGAATGGGATGTCCGGACCTAGGCAACTTATAAATGGGATTGTGCTATAACATCTTAAGATGTTAGCCCATTTGATCCAAGAGTCATGTACGAGACATGATTGGAGTCTTCCTACCTAAGTAATTTAACTTGTTAGATGTACAAGCCCAACTTGACTCATAAGTTGTTATGAAAAGTTGATCTTGGCCCACATTAAATCACTAACACGAATTATTTAAGGGGATATTAATTCGGTTTGTGGGATTATAATAAGACCTCATTTAATCTTGCTAAATTTTATTATTGTAGATTGAAAATGGCATCTTCAAATAACAATTTCTCATTGCAATCGGTCCTTGAAAAGGGACAAAATTGAATGGCACCAATTTCATAGACTGGTCTCGAAACTTAAGAATAGTTCTTAAGCAAGAGAAGAAATTGTATGTTTTGGATGCACCCTTACCTGAAGAACCTACTAGGAACGCTTTTGTGGTTCAAAAGGAAACTTTTGAGATCAAGAAAAGCGACTCCAACGATGTGACCTGTTTGATACTAACCACTATGGTGCCTAAATTGCAAAAGCAATTTATGGACCAAGAGGCCTATGTGATCATGGTGCACCTCAAGGAGATGTTCCAAGAGCAAGCTCGTCACGAGAGGTTCGTGACAACAAAGGCTTTAATTTCTTGTAAGATGGCTGAGGGTACTCCTATTAGTACCCATGTACTCAAGATGAAAGGGTATCTTAATACTCTTGAGAAGCTTGAGGTACAAGTGCCAAAGGAATTGGCCACTGACTTGATCTTAGGTTCATTGTCTGCTGCTTACGATCCATTTGTGATGAATTATAACATGCATGCAATGAACAAGTCAGTTACTGAGCTTCATGGGATGCTTAAGAATGCTGAGGAGAACATTCGAAAGACTAATCCTATACTGGTGGTTCAAAAGGGAATTAAAAAGGGACTCGCTAAGGGAAAGGGAAAGGGAAAGGGAAAACCCAAGTCTGTTGGGAGTGCACCTCAGGCCCAATCCAAGCCCAAGGTGCAAAAGCTCAAAGAGAGTGAGAGCACTTGCTTCCATTGCAACAAGATAGGGCATTGGAGAAAGAATTATGCTCTCTTCAAAGAAGAACAAAAGAAGAATGGAGCCAAGGCATCCAGTTTTGTTATTTTTGTTGTTGAAATTAACCTTTATATTTCTACCACTTGGGTATTGGATACTGCTTGTGGTTCTCACATTTGTTCAAATGTGCAGGGGCTAAGAAATAGGCAGTTACTTGGAAAGAATGAAGTGAAACTCCGTGTGGGGAATGGAGCACGAGTTGCTGCCATGGAGATAGGCGACTAGCACCTCACTTTACCTTCCGGACTTTGTATTGTTTTGAATAATTGTTATTATGTACCTGCTATGAGAAGAAACATTATTTCAGTTTCATGTTTGGATAATGATGAATTTGATTTTGTTATTAAAAATGGCAATGCTCATATTCGTCGCCAAGACATTTCTTATGGCAATGCCATAGTGCAAAATGGCCTTTATATCCTTAATTTGCAAAACAAAGAGTCAATATACAACATTAATACGAAGAGGGTTAAATCAAATGAATTGAACCCTACTTACTTCTGGCATTATCGTTTAGGACATGCAAACAAAAAATGCATTTCAAGACTCCACAAAACTGGAGTGCTTGGGTCATTTGACTTAGAGTCTTATGATACATGCGAGCCATGTTTGCATGGAAAAATGACAAAAAGTCCTTTTAACAAGAAAGGTGAGAGGACTAATAACTTATTTGAACTAATACATACCGATGTATGTGGTCTATTAAGCATACAAGCTAGAGGTGGTTTTAGCTACTTCGTGACATTCACAGATGACTTCAGTAGATATGGCTATGTCTATCTAATGAAGTACAAGTATGAAACTTTTGAGAAATTCAAAGAGTTTAAGAACGAAGTAGAAAACCAACTTGGTAGAAGTATAAAAACCATTCGATCAGATCGAGGTGACGAATACTTAAGCCAAGAGTTTGACAGTTATCTAAAGGAGTGTGGTATTATATCACAGCTCACTCCTCCTGAAACACTACAATGGAATGGTGTGTCCGAAAGGAGAAATTAAACTCTGTTGGACATGGTTTGATCTATGATGAGTTAAGCTAATCTTCCTGTCTCTTTTTGGGGTTATGCATTAGAAACTGTTGTGTTTCTATTAAACCGTACTCCAACTAAAGCAGTTGAGAAGACACCATACATGGTATGGACTGGGAAAGAACCCAATATGTCTTTTCTCAGTATTTGGGGCTGTGAAACACATGTTAAGAAATTAACATATGATAAACTAGAGTCCAAATCAACTGTCTGCTTGTTTGTGGGTTATCCCAAAGAAATAAAGGGATACTACTTTTACTCACAAGACGAGAACAAAGTATTTGTTGCTCGCAAAGCTGTTTTCTTGGAAAATGAGTTCCTTCTCAAGAAAGACAGTGGGAGTAAAGTACTGCAAACTCATATACAAGATGAGTTGGAAATGGGATCAAGTTCACAACCAGTTGTGGAACAAGAACCCATTGCACAAGAACCTAGAAGGTCTGGTAGGGTACGTCAGGTGATTAAGAGATATGGATTTCTAATCACTGACAGTGACACCATTGAGTTAGTAGATCGTGAGGATCCTACTACCTACCGAAAAGCTATTGAAAGCCAAATCACTGAGTTTGGGAAGATGTGTGAGAACCAAATCTTTCAGGAGAATATCCATACCTTTTGGGAGGCTATATTGTGCGAGTTGGTCTTCAAAGTTGGGTAGGTTCAGGACCAGGGACTGGAGCCGGAGAAGATTGTGGAGGACCTATTGGTGGTTGGGCTGATGACTCATGGGAAATGCCTCCCGTGTGAATCTCATTATTGTTTTGCCTTGTATATACAATTCCAGGTTGGAAATGTATTATAGAAGCAGATTGAGTATTGTTATCAATAGTTAAATGATCCTCAAAAGTAGGAAGAAAAGACTAACTAGGAATGGGTTGAGTGGCACCGTAAGAAGGAAAGAAATATTGCAGGTAAAAAAATAACATTACGAGAAATTCAAACTCTTTGAGTGATGGGATCAAAACACATATACCCTTTTGGTGTGGTGCATATCCAAGGAATGCACATCGGATTGATTGAGGGAAAAGTTTTATGCGTTCATGAGGAGGTAGCAAAACAAAGCTTACACAACAAAAAGGATGGAGATGTGTATAGTCAGGGTGTTGGTGATGAAGGAGAAAATATGATGTTTGATTATTAAGAACCATTTTAGGAGTATGATTGATCAAATGTACAGCAGTAGTTAAAGCTTCAACCAAAAACTGTGGTGGTATAGTAGATTCAAGGAGTAATGATCGAACGATATCAAGTAAGTGACGGTTTTTTTCTCTCAGCGATACCATTTTGCTGGGGTGTATAAGGACAACTTCTTTGGGAAACAATTCCTTTTTGTTGAAGAAAGTTTTGAATTTTTTAGACATGTATTCCCCACCTGAATCAGAACATAAAATTTTGATGCTTTTGGAAAATTGATTTTCAACTAAAGCTAACAATTTTTGAAAAGCATCAAAGACTTTAGATTTGCATCGCAAGAAATAGATCCAAGTAAAATGATTGTGATCGTCAATAAAAGTCACAAAATACTTATATTGAGCATGAGATATAATTGATGAAATCCCCCAAATATCACCATGAATTAAATCAAAACAATGAAAAGATTTTATTTCACAAGAAGGGAAAGGAAGAGTTTTACTTTTGACCATTTTGCAACTGGAACAATCAATGTTGACGGAAAGAGATGAAATTTCATTGCCTAACACACCATACTTTAACATAGATAAGAGAGTTTTATCATTTGGATGTCCTGCAGTACAAAAAAAATGCAATTTACCGACAGATTTTACCGACGGAATTTAGCATTTTACTGACTGAAAATGACCTTACTGATGGTTTTTTATTATTTTACCAACAGAATAATCCATCCCTAAATCGTGCGTAGGAAAATTCCGTCAGTAATGTTACCGACGGAATTGTTAAAAATATTCCGTCGGTAGTTTTATTTAAAATCTGTCGGATGTTTTGTCGTTTGACCATCTACCGATGAAAGTTTGCGCCGGTAACCGTCGGCAAATTTAATAAAATTTTAATTTATTTTGGTATAAACAATGACAAATATTTGCGTCGGTAATTTTTTGACAAATTAAAATAGTTCTATTTAATTTTTTACGTAATTTCTGTTTACAAATCTCAAATCAAATATGACAAATGCAATACAAAAAGTCTAAATTTCTATTGAAGATATATTATAATTTAAAATCAATATATATATTCTAACTCTTGTACATATAATAAGCATTTCTACTACAAAATCGATTAATATGATCAAAATCCAAATCACTGAGTTTGGGAAAATAAAAAAGAAATTGAGCAAACAAATCAAGAAAGAGAAATTCAACAAATACTCTAATCAAACAGAGAGAATCCCATGTCATCATCAGTTTCCTCTGCTGGCTCATTCTTCTTTTCCTCAACTGTCGGTGCCTCGACTGTGGGAGCTACCATTCCTGCCAGAGCTGCTGCAGCTGCACCACTAGCAAAGAAACCTCCACCAACACCACTGCCAACGATTACCTGTGCCATACATGCAAGTCAATTTCCTGTTTGCACTCAGTATCAAGCAAGACTAGCAAGTAGCTTTTGTTATTCTCATCATGGTAAGTTGCTATAACATTAAAAATCTGTTTATTAGAGAAACAATGATAGAGTTCCTAAAATCTTAGAGACCTTAAAATTTCTAGAAAAACAGGTGGAAAATAACATTAAAAATATCACAAACTAGAAACCTCAGGCTTCACATATGAAATATGGATTATCGTCTTGGCATATGGTCGCCATGCATATTCATAATTTAAGTTCCAAAAAGAAAAGTCACATTAAATATAGATCCGAAAAGTATTAATTTATTGGGACACTGAAAATTTATCTCTAGTAACAATAATATCATAAAAGGGAAAACCAATGCAAAAGAAAGTAACTCACCTAGCAAATTTAATGCCTATCATGAAGTCATCATCATAATTTCCACCAAAAAGTGCTTGCTAGTCAATGGCTTTGAAGACTTCGAAAATGGGGTATTCCCAAAATGTTGAGCAAAATTATCGCCATCATCTTCTTGTTGAGTTCCATACTTATTATAGAAACAATCAGCATGTTCTACATTAACCTGTGAAAAAGGACAGACAAGGAATATATAACACTATTGATAAATAATGGCAATTAGATTGCTGTATTTAGAACATTCAGGATACAATTGCACACTATATTTGTATCAAGGTATCATAAACTTGTGAAAATATAAAATCAATTGAGTTGCAATCAAATTGATTTAACCATGTGCAATTGAAATATAACAATTTAACTCTGTCATGTTTCAACTAATTAGAGAAATCACATCTAATTAGACACTGAGTATCATAAAAATTATCCTCATTTAAATTTAATTGAAAGCCAAAACATATTACCTCTTTCTTGACCTGTCGGGAATGTACAGAGATGCCAAGCCTATTGTCTTCTATTTGCCAAATTTAAGTCCTCGTCTCTCAAACCCTAGCTCAACACATAACTGTTAATAGGCATATATCTTTGTTTACAAGTTAAATGCATAGCAACATCTCCAGCACAAATAGGAACTGAAAATGCTTATTTCCAATGAAAAATCTACTTATTTCAAAGAATTGATATAAATTATATAGCAGACATACAGTGATAAAAGGTATTTTATTAAAAAAATGACAATTAACAAGTGAAACTAAAAATCAAAACAAAATTGATTCAGAATATAAAGGGTTTTCAGAAAGAGGATGTATAAGAATAATTTTAAAAATATACCAGAAATTAACAGCACTCAAATAAATGCTGACCTCCATGGCCATCATAAACAGCAAAGAAAGATGTGGAACTGTCCAAATCTGGATAAGCTGCATGTTGTTGAACAACTAATATAAATTCAGTAGGTAAAATAACAAAATTATTGGAAAATCATAAAACTACAGATTTTGTAATGTGAACTACAACATCTCAGTCTCCAAATCTAAATTGCGAGCAATTTGTCCTACAATAAACATAGAATAAATTTGCCGAGCAATTTGTCCTACATTAAACATAGAATAAAAATCTAAATTTGGAATAAAAATCTTCCATGACATTTTCAAATAGATTCACCAAAAGTGGCATCATATCTAAGTAAACATATTAACGAAAAATAAACCTATTTCAATTTGCAAGTGGGACCCTTAGGCAACTCATATAAAATAAGCATCAATTTAATTTGAGTGGAAAACAAAAACTTAGCAACTAGAAAGTGATTGACTTAATTATGAATTATATGAAGCCCTTATAAATCAAACTTCTCTAAGAGATGGTAATAAATAGAAAGTGAAAAATTTAATTATATTTAACAAAGTAGCAAAGCAAAGAAACACCACATTATCAAAATTTAAACCCTACACTGCAAATGCAGCATGTACCTGTCACAAAAGAATACAATGAAAAATCCATTTCTGCATAACTATTAACCTTTAAAATTCACCAGCTATTACAATGAAAAATCCATTTTTTATGTCTATTTCTTCATTTTTATAAAATATAATGCATAAATCCCAAGAATGATGAGCAACGCATCACATGGAAAGCCAATAAAAAGTGTTCAATAACGATTTTCCATCTAATTCTGTTTCAAGAATTCCAAATTAAAGACAAAAGTATAAGGCTAAAACAGCTGATTAGCCACACAACCGAGTACAATTCAAAATGAAAATCAAAATTCGCATACTTACTTGCCAGAGTGAAGAATCATTCTAACTAAGCCAACAAGAGAAATTGTTTGTAGTTTTTTATTTTGCATATCTCAAGAAATAAGAATCAATGCCTTTGGGACCTATTAATATTCAGAGCAACCAAAGAACCATCAGAATAACAGTAAGCAAAAAAGAAAAATTAAAATACAAATATGAAGGCTGTGCCTTTTAGGATTGAATCTAACCAAGAATCTTATAAATTAGCATCTCATTGTGGCTCAAAATTAAAGAAATATTCTTATAAAGATCAAATGACCAGGTGCTAATAAATTAGCATCTTAATTTATTTTATAACAACTACTATCAAGCAATATCAAGCAACATATATATATATATATATGAGAATATCCTCTCTGGACAATTGGTCCGGCTTTATTCTCCAAGCTGAAAGTCATCAATTCTTTCATACTATTGAAAAAATCAGTTATCTATTGGATCATAGTGAGTGATGCATAAGGTGTTGTGTGGAATTCAGATAAATTCTCTATTCCAAAAATACAAGAATAAAAAAGTGTTTCTACGCTGCAAACCTGCAAACATCGGAGGTATTTATTTGAAAATCTCGACTCCCCAATGAACTTGAGGTCTAAATTTCTTTGAAGCTTGCAGCCAGCTGATAATAACCTATATTAATCAAGAATGCACTAACATTTGGCAAATAAATCATGTTTTTCCCAAGTTGTACCTGGTTAGTTGAATGCTTTTGAGGCAAGCCATCATGGTCAATAATAGCTCTGTAGTTTGGACGTTTATTGCACACTGCATCAGCTCTTTTGGAAACATAATCATGCTTAATTGACTTATATAATAAGAAGCTCAATCATAATTATAGCATTATGTACATTCAAAAAGGAATAATGCTAGACTATTAAAAGTATCAGTAGTTAATGCAACAGTAAAAATGCGAAATGACATCAATCAGCAAAAGCACATAAATCAAAGCATTTTTTGAAAAGAAAGACTAGAAATACTAAGAAGTTGTGATTGCTCAGCTGAATATCTGAATATTCAGATATCTGTTATTTTGGAAACTCAACCAGAAGAAGGCAGAAATGACCGCATTCTTCTCTAATTTGTTGTTTCTATATCTATTTAATATTCAACTGTGTTTAATTTTCGGAGATAAGAACTTTAATATTCAACTGGTTTACAAAAGTGTAGGACTGGTTCTCAGTCCCAACATTAATATTGTCCAATTGAGTTCAGTTGCGTACTTACATGTTTTATTTGTCATGAGACAGCAAGGAAGTGACCCGAGAACGGCAAGCGATGAGGCCACTGAATCAGATATGGTCTTCCTTGGTGTTATCACATTCTTTGACCCACCAAAAGACTCAACAAAGCAAGCTCTCTGGAGGCTAGCCGAGAAGGGAGTGAAAGCAAAAGTGTAGGAGGTGATATTATCACCCAAAATTTAAGGTCATTTCTCAAATTTCTGGTTGATTATCGGGGATGTTGTCTGAGGGGTGAGTTAAATATTTAAAGACTGCTATTTTCCTGCAACAATGTGAATTTTGGACAGCCAAACTGCATATATGTTGTATAATGTTAAACCTTATTTGAAAATTATGTTGTCAGACTTAAACGAATTCTCCTCCTAATGGCACACAAGGACCCAGCCTAGTGTCAAAAAAAGGTGCCAGCTGTCAAATAAAAAAATAGTGAATAAAGAGGAATATTCAAATATACTATACAATTAATTTGGTTTTGGCCGAGAACTTGATTCTACTTTCTTTTTTCCCAAAGTCAAAAGAAAAAATAGTAATAATAATTATGCAAGAAAAAAGGCTGGGTGGCTTTATCTTTCGGTCATATCCTTTGAATAGGAGCATCACACTTCTTTTAAATAATCTAGAATCTAACTGATTGTTTTAGTAAGCTAATAAAAAAAGGATTATTTAATAATTAAACCAGAAAATATGCCACTATTGCCCATCTAAAAATAATAAAAAGTTTCAAAGCCATGCAGGTGTCAGGCCCCGGAATTTTCCTCAATGTCAATTCTTTATTGTTTCTAATCAAATCAAAATATATAGGAAATGATGCTTTGCCTGTTAGATGAAAGTTTAGTGCTTAATTTCAGACAGTATGAATCATGTTTAATCATTTCAATCAATTAAAGATGGTTGAAACTGAAAATTAGCTAAGCTTTTATATACATAGAGAGAGAATAAAACATTCTGCTTTTTTTTTTTTTATAAGCCAAAATATTATTCATAAAGAAGCACAAAGAAACAGAGGCTGGATACTTGTATGCCCAACATCAATGATTTTATTTTTTTCATAAGCTAATGATTTTATTGATGAAAAATGCACATCAACAATACATCAACAATATAGGAATCGAGAGCAGAACAACTCAGCGTAAAAAAAAGCGAACTAACCCTGAAAAAGATAAAAAAAACCAAGGCAACAACAGCAAGGAAATAAAACCAAAAAAGGCCAAGTCAAAATGCTAAAAGCAGTACCATGAAACAAACAAAAAAGAGAAAAAAGGAAAGAAAGCAAAGCTCCCAAAGAAAAACAATGACCCAACCAACTCTAAACAACTTGAAGCCTGCTTTCAGTGAAGAAGATAACCCCCATCCTACAATATCATGCAAAACCAACAAATAAAAGCCACAAGAAAGCTAATAGGTCGTGCCTTCGTTGAGGTGACTAAAAAAAGCAAATAGCATCCAGGAGAATCTTTGGCATACACAAATAGCATTCAGCAATAACTTACCAAAGGAGTCCTTGAGAACTTAAGTTAGCTTGAGTTTCTTGGTTCTCCGTTACCCCTGCAAAACATGAATCTAAAAATAATCAAACTTCGTATTTAAAAAAAAAAAAAAGAAATATTTCTTGAAAACCCATTAAAGCAAAAGCAAGAATAGGGCCATTAAAGCAAAAGCAAGAATAGGGACAGAGATCTTAAGACATACCTTACCAGACCGAACACAAAAAGAACAACAAAGGTTCAACCAAAATGCTAAGAAGATGAAGAGCAAATCGGGCCCTTCAAAAAGAACCAAGGCTTTAGCACAACCTAAAAACAATAAAAGAACAAGAACAGAGATCCTAAGACATACCTTACTAGAACGCCAAAGATATGCGAATGAAAGAGACAAGAATAGAGGCCGAGGATGGAGATGGTGATTGAAACAAATGAGGAGAGAGGAAGATCGAACCGCTGTTCACCAGTGACAGTGAGAGATTATAAGATGAGATGATGAGTGGACGAGAGAGGGTTGAGGATGCTTGTTGGAGCGGCTGTTTATTAAAAAAGAACTCAGACAAATGGCTAAATTGTTTTATTATATATTTTATTAATATTAAATATAAAACATTTATTAATAATTACCGACGGCTTACCGACGAAATTAAACCGTAGCTAAAACTAAATTCCTCAGACCTAAAAATTTTCCCCACTTACTTACCGACGGAGTACAAATCTGTCACAAAATATGTAGGCAAATAAAAAATGCTTGTATTACCGACGGAATTTCCGTCGCTGCCTCAATTAATTGAAAATTTTATTTACCAACTGAAATAACCGTCGGCAAATCGGTCGCTAACAATTGGCGCCAACATTTCCCGCCAATAATACCAATGAATTATTATTTCCATTGGTAAAAATATCGTCATTTATCAAATTGATTTTTTTACCTACAAATTATAAGTTTGGTCGGTAATCCGTCGGTAATATATTACTTTTACTGATGGAATATTTGTTCGTCGGTAAAATCCGTCGGTAAAATCAATTTTTTTGTAGTGCTAGTTTAACATGCCATGACTGGACATCATACGGAATAGAGTGGGAAAATAAAGAAAACACATTCAGAGGCTTGACTGATTTAGTAGGCCGAAGAGGAAAAAGTCTGCCCCATTTAGGTCCCTCCGCTACTATCTTCCCTGACTCCAGTTCCTGCACAGTACAACCAGAAGGAGATAAAATTACTTTGCAATTATTCTCAATAATTTGTCCAACTGAAATCAAATTTGTTGATAGTCCAGGAGCAACAAAAACATCTTTTAAGGGTGAAGAGGAAGTAATATCACTAGTGGCAGTGATGGAATGTGATCCCCACTAGCTTTCTCAATTTGCATATTCCCATCATATTTTCTTATATTAAGCAGATTATAATATGATGGTGTCATATGGTTCAAAGCAGCCGAGTCAAAAAGCCAAAGATTAGAAAGAGATGTATTTTTACCAGTTAAATTTTGTGGACGCTTCCTGCATTCAGATATTATGTGTCCCTTAATTTTGCAGTAGTTGCAAAATTTCTGAGAGCATTGGCTTGCAAAATGCCCATATCCCTTACAACTATAACATTGAATATTGGTCATGGTATGGGCTCTATGTTTTCCTTGTGCCGCATAAGCAATATTGAGAACATTGGTAGAATTTCCTTGCTGAGTCAAGTGACGTTGCTCTTCCCTTAGTAGCTCATTCAAACAAGCATCCAAGGAAGGAGGTGGAGTTCGAAGCAATAAATTAGAACTCACCACTTCATCTTCAGATCTGAACTTCATCAAGAATTGATCTCTTTGACTAGTATGATGGAGATTTTGAATGGCTTTTAGAGATGCTGCAGGAACTGAAGCATACATAATGTTAGTATATTCAATCCATAATCTAACAAAACCTATGTAATACTCTTGAATGGATAGATCTCCTTGTGTATAACTTGAAATTTCATACTCCAGCTGAAAGCATCTAGATGAGCTTTTTTGATTATAGATTTTGTTGAGATAGTCCCACATGGCTTTGGCTGTTTTATAAGGATGAAGATTGACCATAATGGACGAGTCCACAGTCTGCAAAATCCAGCTCTTAACTCGAGCATCCTTGGTTGCCCATGTTGCAGCTTGTGTTGAATCGGTAGGCTTGCTGTCCATGCATGCCATCAATAATTCCCCACAATTCTTTCCGTTGAACATAAATTTGAAACTGAAATTTCCAGGAAAAATATTTCTTACTTGTAAAGTTGACACAAGCTATCTCTAATTTTTCCATGATGATAATAATACCATAAAAAAATCACGAGAGAGATAGAATAGAGATAAGCTCTGATACCATAACAAAACAGAACTTTTGTGTAAAAGTTTCTTGCCCAAACTCTGAGCAATTTTCTCAATTAAATAGAATTGTTATAGCTAATCAAATCCTTCAGTTACAACAAATTATATCACTAACAATAACTGAATCTAATCTAAAAATAAGGAAAAATATTTACAGCAATAAAGTGACAGTTACATAATCTTGACAGCTAAT
>JBBPFJ010000505.1:47006-71134 GCA_037975025.1 Excoecaria agallocha
AAAAAGGAAAGAGAGTGTGAGGACATTAAGAGGGTAAAAGCCTTAATTGTGTGAAACACGAGAGGAGTGACATTCTTTGAGTGTAAAACATGTGAGGAGTTGTTTATGAGGTTATTATCTAACATATTCTTGCAGGTAATACACAATGATTGAATATTTTAGTGGGAAAGGAATATCCCAATATGATGATATAAATGCACCCGATAACAAGATGTTATATCAAGAACTCATTGGAGAGATTTGGAAGTTAAACCTTAGGATAGATGAGATAAAAGAGAGGCATGAAGGAAGTATATCCAATTACCTAAAAGGACAAAAAGGAGAAACCAAATTGTTGAACAACATGTAGTGCATGATTATGATGATGAAGATGGAGAGGAGGCTAGTGAAAGATAGATGGGAACTTGGGCACATCAAACTCAAGATTCCTCTTTTCAAAGGCCAAAATAGTGCAGAAGAAGTACTTGGAGAGGGAGAGAAAGATGGAGATGATCTTTGAATGCAATAGATATTCAAAGAAAAGAAGGTGAAGCTTGTAGTTGTGGAGTTCACTGATTATGCAGTATTTTGGTGGGAGCAACTCAATTTGATAGAAGGAAGGTGGGAAGGAGTCCCATTAAAATTGGGAAGGCATGAAGGAAGCCATGAGAAAAGGTTTATTCCTTCACATTATTTTAGATAATTATATCAAAAATTGCATAAGCTTGTGTAGGGAGCAAAATTAGTGGAGGAGTACTATAAAAAAATGGAAATATGGATGGTGAGAGTAAACATTGAGGAGGATGAGGAGGTCACCATGGCTTGGTTCCTAAACGGGCTAAACAATGATATTGTTGATGCCCTTGAGTTATACAAATATGACTCCATGAAAGAAATGTTGCACATGGCAATGAAGATTGAAAAGTAAAAGAAGAGTAAAGGCTTCCATAAGACCAGCAACAACTAAAATCACTCTTTGGCATCTAAATGGACCAAAAATGAGAAGAAGGACCTTAGGGTATCTAAACACTATAAAGCAGATTTTACAGCTAACGAATAAAATGTACCCTAAATTTCAAACAAGGATGTTAAGGTAACTCTAATACTTCTATATTAGTGTAAGCCCTAGCCCCAATACATTGTAATAAAACACTTTAGTTAATAAATGAGGCACTTGTTTTATCTATTGTATTCCTGTGCATATCAATTGATAGAACTGTCCAAGAATGTTATTTCAGTTTAAGTTATCATGTGTGAGGCACATGATTGTAAGACCTTGAAACAAATGAGACTTCATTCTAAATATCCCTAGTCAGTCATTGTTATGGGAATAACAAATGAATTAAGACTAGTATGCTCTCTGATAAGTTGAGTTCTGTCTTACAGATCATAAGGATAAGAGTGTCAATCAGAGATCATAGATACATGTTTAGAACATGGTATATGGATTAGATTCGTTCATGAGAACACTACATGGTACAAGTCATAAGTGTTTCTCATATACAAGTTCTTAGACCTAAAATCTCTACGAAACTCTTTATGAATTACTGTGTGCTTTGACATACACCTAATGTGCTCGTAACAGAGTGATAAGTACGGGTATGCTTGGGTATACATTGATTCATGTTAGAGAGCATGAGAGAAGTGAAAGGATTACCCCTCTCTATAAGAGAGAAAATATCATCGGTCACTTAATTAGTGAACTGAGAAATATATGGCCATACCGAGATGAAATAATGATTAATCATTATTTATTTAAGAGTTCAGTGTCACTAGAATTTCAAGAAAGGAATTAATATATATAAGGATGACTAGTTCCATGCCTTATATTAATTCTGATATTTATGGGTAAGGGACTATGCAAAATTGCATTAGGTCACTAAATGCCATATGTATTTTCATTTAATTTGGAATGCTATAATATCTTGCTAGAGAATATATATAGCCTTTGGATTAATTCATTAATTCACTGCCAATATTAAATGGACTTATAGGATCGCACACAAAGCATTGGGCTTAAAACATTTAAATAAAGTATTGGGCATTAATTTGGGCTTTTAATTAAAGTCAAATTAATGTATGTAATGGGTATTAAAATTGCTATTGGACCTTGGTCCATAAGAGAGAAAAATTCAGCCCACAAGGTTTAATTTTAATTAATTAATTATCTTGTATTAATTAAGTTAATTGAGTATTAAAGCCTAAAAGGATTTAAATTAAATTAAATCATTTAAATAAAAGGTAAAGTGGCCAAAATTCCAAGATAAAAATCAAGGAATTTCGGCACATGCACATTACTTATATTAAGTGATTTTATTTAATTAAATATCTTGTGTTTTATTTCAAATTTGAATTTTAATTCAAAGGAGTTTAAATCAATATATATTACTTATTTTTAGGAAGTGATTGAGGTTGAATTAATTATCTTGAGGTAGTAAAATTCATATCAAACACTTGCCAAAAGATAAGGATATATATTAGTAAAGAAATAAAACCCTAGTTGCTAGTGTATGGCATAAAACCTATCTCTCTCTCTCTCTCACATTTCTCTCTTGGTCGAAACACACAAGGGGAAGAATTCTTTCTTGCTTTCTTGTGTTCTTGGGCATTAATAACACCTAAAAGAAGTGCAAGATCAAGTCTTGTAGCTTCAATCTATTGCCATTACACAATACTTTAAAAGAGAGCTAGCAATCTCGATTTTTTAAGCCATCTTTGCAAGTGTGTGTGAGAATAGAGAGGAGTGGCATATAGGCTGTTCCTTGGCATTTGTGATCAAGATCTAAGGTGGATAAACTCATCTTAGTTACTGGTCATCACCAAATTCAAGTTTTAAAAGGCATCTAAAGTTGTAAGTTTTTAAAAACCCTAAAATTGCATGTTTTGATTCTTGTCATGGAATTGTTTGGCATGTATGATCAATTTTATCATTTTTCTACTGCATGATTACCATGAACATACCATCTCATATTCCATCAGTGGAATCATAGCCTAAACATGCTTATTTTAGTTCTTTAGATCCATGAAATAATTAGTCAAAAATCGTTATTTTAATTACATGCAATGCTGAAATTTTCTGTTTTGAGATTTTTGCATTGTTTTGGTGTAAAAACGATTTTAAATGATTAGATAGGTATTATAATTAATATGAAATGTTAATATACTGTCCTAAGATGTTCTAGGAGCTGTTAATGGTCGAATTTAATTGATAATACCTGATGGTACAAGTTAATATTAAAACTAGGTGTTATTTGGCATGTTAATTGTTAGTTTAACAACTAGTTTTAAATATTAAATGTAAAAACGATTTTGGAATGTTTGTAAGTGATTTTTAAAGATTAAATATCAGGTATGGACATATTTTAAATTTGGTTTTAATTCTTGTCCATGACAATTTAATTGATTAATTTTAAAGTCACTTAAAACTATGACTAGTTTGTGTTTGTTACATGTTTAATCAACATTGTTTGTTTTGTTTTCATTAAAATGGTAAAAACACATTTAGATCAGATTGGCACAGAATATTAAATTAATATTTATGACCTTATTTTAATTATTAAATGACTCATAAAATTGATTTAAGTATTTGTGCATTTTTGTGGCATCACATAAGCATTAAACAACTAGTTTTGTTGTTTGTTTGTTTTTATATGCATGCCATGTATCATATATATGTTCTTCATGATTTTGTGTTTTAATTCATGTTGGTACATATTATATGTATTTTTAATGTTTATGGGCTGTATGACTTAAAATTAAAAATGGCAAAATGTGAAATTATGCTAGAGTTGATTTATAGCACAAATCTAACTAGTTTGTGTTTTGGGCTTTTAAGAGATCTTATTCAATAAGAGGATTCAGTGCATTGGGCTTCGGCCCAGGCCCATCATGGGGTCATCTCTTAAAGGTTCAAGTACACAATTTCCATTAATAGGCTTGGGTAATTTAATTAAAATTAGACTTTTTTTGATCCATGAATGTTATGTATATTTATTTGCTTGTTTGGTGTGATGAATGGATATGCATGGTGCATTCATGGGCCCTGGATTTTTTTAATTAAATATGGCATGCGTGCCATTATGTTTTATTATAAAAGTTTCATTTATTTCTTAGAATAGAATTTACTTAAAGACATTGTAAATCAAGACGAAGCCCATAGGAGTGGAGAAACCCAACTCGAAGATTCTTATGTAATAGTATAGAATCTTAGTTGTAGGTTTTTGGGCCCATGTTTGTCACACTTTAATTTATGCAATTATTTATATATGCATGCTATGTATGGATGACAAAGCGTATGCCATGTAAGCCATAATAAAATGAATCCCTAAAAATAGTAAGTCACAAAGTTGCCTTCCTAATTCGAAACATGTCAAAGCATCGATCATCGGTCACATAAACTAGGAGTCCTAGATGCACCTGATTATCTTTGTGAGGCATGGGTTATGAATGTAGGTTGGACTTAACATGGAAAGGGATGCCCGGACCTAGGCAACTAATAAATGGGTTTGTGCTATAACATCTTAAGATGTTATCCCATTTGATCCAAGAGTCATGTACAAGACATGATTGGAGTTTTTCCTACCTAAGTAACTTAACTTGTTAGGTGTACAAGCTCAGCTTAACTAATAAGTTATTGTGAAAAGTGGATGTTGGCCCACATTAAAATCACTAATGCGAATTATTTAAGGGGATTTTAATTCGGTTTATGGGATTATAATAAGACCTCATTTAATCTTGCTAAATTTTATTGTAGATTGAAAATGGCTTCTTCAAACAACAATTTCTCATTGCGATCGATCCTTGAAAAGGACAAATTGAATGGTACCAATTTCATAGACTGGTCTCAAAACTTAAGAATAGTTCTTAAGCAAGAGAAAAAGTCGTATGTTTTGGATGCACCCTTGCCTAAAGAACCTGGTAGGAATGCCTTTGCGGTTCAAAAGGAAACTTTTGAGATCAAGAAGAGCGACTCCAATGATGTGACCTGTCTGATGCTGGCCACTATGGTGCCTGACTTGCAAAAGTAATTTATGGACCAAGAGGCTTATGCGATCATGGTGCACCTCAAGGAGATGTTCCAAAAGTAAGTTCATCACGAGAGGTTCGTGACAACAAAGGCATTAATTTCTTGTAAGATGGCTGCAGGTACTCCTGTTAGTACGCATATACTCAAGATGAAAGGGTATCTTGATACTCTTGAGAAGCTTGAGGTACAAGTGCCAAAGGAATTGGCCACTAATTTGATCTTAGGATCATTGACTGATGATTATGATCCATTTGTAATGAATTTTAACATTCATGCAATGAACAAGTCAGTCACTGAGCTTCATGGGATGCTTAAGAATGCTGAAGAAAGCATTCGAAAGACCAATCCCGTATTGATGGTTCAAGGGGGCATTAAGAAGGGACCCACTAAGGGAAAAGGAAAGGAAAAGGCAAAACCCAAGAATGACCTAACTAGGTTCAAGTCAAATGGGAGTGCACCTCAGGCCGAATCCAAGCCCAAGGCATAAAAGCTCAAAGAGAGTGAGAGCACTTACTTCCACTGCAATAAAGTAGGGCATTGGAGGAAGAATTATTCTCTCTTCAAGGAAGAACAAAAGAAGAATGGAGCCAAGGCATCCAGTTCTGGTATTTTTGTTGTTGAGATTAACCTTTCTATTTCTACCTCTTGGGTATTAGATACCGATTGTGGTTCTCACATTTGTTCAAATGTGCAGGGGCTAAGAAATAGGCAGTTACTTGAGAAGAATGAAGTGGACCTCCGTGTGGGGAATGGAGCACGAGTTGCTGCCATAGAGATAGGCGACTATCAACTCACTTTACCTTCCAGACTTTGTTTAGTTTTGAAAAATTGTTATTATGTGCCTGCTATGAGCAGAAACATTATTTCAGTTTCTTGTTTGGATTTGGATGAATTTGATTTTGTTATTAAAAATGGCAATGCTCATATTCATCGCCAAGGCATTTCTTATGGCAATGCCATGTTGCAAAATGGCCTTTATATCCTTGATTTACAAAATAAAGAGTCCATATACAACACTAATACAAAGAGGGTTAAATCAAACGAATTGAACCCTACTTACTTTTGGCATTGTCATTTAGGACATGCAAACGAAAAATGTATTTCAAGACTCCACAAAACTGGAGTGCTTAGGTCATTTGACTTAGAGTCTTATGATACATGCGAGCCATGTTTGCATGGAAAAATGACAAAAAGTCCTTTTAACAAGAAAGGTGAGAGGACTAATGGCTTATTGGAACTAATACATACCGATGTATGTGGACCATTAAGTACACAAGCTATAGGTGGTTTTAGCTACTTCGTGATGCTCACAGATGACTTTAGTAGATATGGCTATGTCTATCTAATGAAGTACAAATCTGAAACTTTTGAGAAATTCAAAGAGTTTAAGAACGAAGTAGAAAAATAACTTTGCAAAAGTATAAAAGCCATTCGATCAGATCAAGGTGGCGAATACTTAAGCTAAGAGTTTGATAGTCATCTAAAAGAGTGTGGTATTATTTCACAGCTCACTCCTCCTGGAACACCATAATGGAATGGTGTGTCCAAAAGGAGAAATCAAATTCTGTTGGACATGGTTCGATCTATGATGAGTCAAGCAAATCTTCCTATCTCTTTTTGGGGTTATGCATTAGAAACTGCTGCATTTCTACTAAACCGTACTCCAACTAAAGCAGTTGAGAAGACACCATACGAGGTATGGACTGGGAAAGAACCCAATATGTCATTTCTTAGGATTTGGGGCTGTGAAGCACATGTTAAGAAATTAACATCTGACAAACTAGAGTCTAAATCCACTGTTTACTTGTTTGTGGGTTATCCCAAAGAAACAAAGGGATACTACTTTTACTCACAAGCTGAGAACAAAGTATTTGTTGCTCGCAAGGCTATTTTCTTGGAAAAGGAGTTCCTTCTCAAGAAAGACACTAGGAGTAAAGTAGAACTTGGAGAAATTCAAGCGTCACAAACTCCTATAGAGGATGAGTTGGAAGTGGAATCAAGTTCACAACCAAATGTGGAACAAGAAACCATTACACAAGTACCTAGAAGGTCCGATAGGGTACGTCAGGAGATTGAGAGATATGGATTTCTAATCACTGATAGTGACAATATTGAGTTAGTAGATCGTGAGGATCCTACTACCTACCGAGAAGCTATTGAGAGCCCAGACTCAAAAAATTGGCTTAAAGCCATGAAATTCGAGATGCAATCAATGTATGATAACCAGGTTTGGACCTTGGTTGATCCACCGGAAGGTGCTAAGGTAATTGAATGCAAGTGGCTATTCAAACTCAAAGCTAATAAGACCTATAAAGGTAGACTAGTAGCAAAAGGTTTTCAACAAACTCATGGTGTAGACTATGATGAAACCTTTTCGCCTGTAGTCATGCTCAAGTCCATTAGGATCTTGCTTGCCATAGCTGCATATCATGATTATGAGATATGGCAAATGGATGTCAAAACTGCTTTCCTCAATGGAAATATACTTGAGGATGTGTATATGACACAGCCTGAGGGTTTTGTCAATCCTAAGCATCCTAAGAAGGTTTGCAAGCTTCAAAAATCCATTTATGGATTAAAGCAAGCATCCCGAAGTTGGAATCTTCATTTTGATGAGGCAGTCAAAGAATTTGACTTCATCAAGAACGAAGATGAGCCTTGTGTGTACAAGAAGGTTAGTGGGAGCATAGTAGTATTTCTGGTCTTATATGTGGACGACATCCTTCTCATTGGAAGTGACATTCCAACATTGCAAAAGGTTAAACAATGGTTAGGGAAATGTTTCTCAATGAAAGACTTAGGTAAAGCCGAGACAATACTTGGTATTCGAATCTATAGAGATAGAACGAATCGGCTTTTGGGACTAAGTCAAGGAAAGGACATAGACAAAGTACTAAAGCATTTTAGTATAGGAGACTCAAAGAAAGGGTACATACCTTTGGCTTTGGGAGTTCCATTGACTAAAGAATAGTGCCCTAAAACCAAAGAGGAAAGGGACAACATGAGTAAAATTCCATATGCATCTGCTATTGGATCTATCATGTACGCTATGTTATTTACTAGGTTGGATGTTGCTCATGCACTGAGTATAACCAGTAGGTTTTAGCAAGACCCTGGTGAAAAGTACTAGTCTGCTGTAAAAGGGATTCTAAAGAACGTGCGAAGGACTAAGGATCACTTCTTGGAGTATAGTGGTCAAGAAGAGCTCGTCATACAAGGTTATGCCGATGCTGCTTTTCAGACCAGTACTCAAGATTCTAGATCGCAATCTGGATTCATTTTTGTTGTAAACGGTGGTGCTGTCAGCTAGAGAAGCTCAAAGAAAGAGACCATTGCCGACTCTAGATTAAGTAATGCGTGTCATTGAGATTATGTTAAATAATAATTATATGCACTTAAATCAAAAAGAAGAGCTTGTTTTAATGATGTTTTAAAATTTCACATCGAGATTAAGTAATGCGTGTCATTGAGATTATGTTAAATAATAATTATATGCACTTAAATCAAAAAGAAAAACCACATTTGTATCCAAAACATCATTAATACATTCAAAAGTAGTCCTTTTTCTTTTCATGTGTTCAAACTTTAAAAGTTTTAATAAAAACAAAAAATAATCCATGATAATGTCTAATCTAGTCTATCTATATCACATTGCTTTCTCCATCCTAGTTCCTAAGCTAAAAAGTCTTATTATTAACTGTTGGACTCATGATCTACTGCTTATTTATGATGAAAAAGGTAAAGTCATTGGCACTGACTTCAAGTATGACAATCTTTATGGGAAATCAGGCCCAGATCCTCCAATATTATCCTATCAAAAAATGAGTGAAGAGTGAACCACCACAAAAAGCCAATATGCACCTGACAACATCTTTATACTGGTGAGTATAATGAGCAATAATATAGAATGTAAGCAACACAAAGGGACGTATCCAGAAGCTATAGGCAACCAAGGGCACCTAAAGTTAATATCACCATCTGACAGATTAGCCAACTAGATAACTCCCTCAAAGGTCAAATAAAACTTATACCATATATGCCTAAGGTTATAATGCCTCAGCATATAAGTGCTTATGGCTCTAGCTCGAAAAGGAGGGTCCATTAGCAGCTTGTGCTTCTCATGTAGCCACACTAAAAAAAAAGCCTTTAAGGTGAGTTGGGGTCATCTTAGAAAAAAATAAGGCAAGAAAATAAGTGAAAATATGAAAGGATGCATTTTTCAACAAGAAAAATTAGTGTGAAAATCTATAAGGAGTGCACTACCTTTAAAATAATTACATATCTAAAGCAATGAGGGATTGCCGAGAATACAAGCAGCAGGGTTAACACAAATGGCATCTAGGCCAAAAATCATCTCTGCTAAGACCAAAAAGAATGGGGTACACCCCTACGCACACCATCCATAATACTGAATAATCCATAATCTCTAGTCAGGTCATCTGAGCATACCAACAAGCATCGAGCAAAACAGTACAACAAAATCATGCCAGTTTAAAATGTAGGTACATCATCAAAATTGTCCAAAACATCAGTCAATTGCTCTAACAAAAATGTCCTCCCATGATGTATAAAGCTTTTAGCCTCAAAAGGGAGAACAGCTAAAGCTCAAGTCACCTTTTTGGGATAATCAAGAACAATGAAAGGTAGATAGGATTGAGTACCAGGCGTAAATCTCACACCAATGATCTCAATAAAATTTTCAAGTAGGGTACACAATTCATGATGAGTGAATTTAAAGACATAGAGCCTTGGATCCCAATACCGAGCGGTAAATAAAATCAAAGTCCTTTCAAACTTCACTTTCCTCAAAAATTCAGAGATTTCAAAAATTCAAGAAGTATTTTAATTCAGGGAGTATTTTGAAAAAATTGAATATGTATATATGTGAATATGTGTGATAATAAATGTAAATAATATAAAAATGGAAAATAAAAAAAATAATAAGATAAAAATAAAAGAAAAATAAAAATGAAAATGAAAAGAAAAATGTTGACAAATGGAACATATGGGGTAGCCTCTGTCACAAGAGACAGACACCCTACCTATCTGTCGTTTAAAAATTTGAAAAATAAAAACTTTTCCTTTTTTTCTTCCTTTCTCCTTGTGTTTCTTCTTCCTTATAGTTTCCTTTCAATTTCTATCGATTTTCTTCTCATTTTTCCTTTGTATTTGCATCTTTTCATGAGTCGTTTGTGCCAAAATTCTTTGAGCATTAGTGCACACATCATATAAGTCCTTATTTTGAGTTATATTAAGTCATTTGTATTTTTATTTCTTCACGACAAACAAGTAAGCACTCAATTACTTTATCTTTTTATTTACTGCCCTTTTCTTGTATTTATTTTTAATTTAATACATAGGTTAATAGCAAATGATTGCTCTCGAATTGTGGGTTAGAAAAATATATACATATACTTTTTTATTATTGCATGTTCTTATGTTTAAAGTAGATATAAATGTATTATGCTAAAATACAATGAATTTTTGGTAAGTTACCCATATATCCTAGTCTTGTAAATATTTGATATCTAAATTCCCTTAGATGTAAAAGTAAATTATTTAGCAAAATAGGTTTTGCCTTAATTGATCGGATTGTCAACTTAAATTTTTTTTTGTAGACAGACATGCTTATTGGCCATTAACGGCCTGTGTTGTTGTCTTTAAAATGCTTTTTTATATAGGAAGCATGGACATTTCTAGTCGGAATGTTGCTAAAATTTTGTCAAAATTTTTGTAGATATTGTGTGTAAATTACCTCAATTGATGTGTATGATTGCTAGACCACCCATTAATGGCTTAAGATGTTGTAAATTATTGTATGGCACTTGATGCACATTTCCAAACAGGTTGGCTAGCTTGATTTAAGCTGGCATGCTATCTAAATTTTGCCAAAAATTTTAGGAATTTAATTTTAGCTGACTTGCAATGCAAGTTAACTTTAAAAATCTAACATTTAATTTTTTATAGGATGCCATATAGAGAGGCATAGGCTACACTAGCTCTACCCACTCTAGAGTGGATGCCCTTAATAGGCTGAAAGATCCCGAGCTTTATCTTAGGTTTTTGATCTAACCAATTTATGTCATGATAGTTCCTTCAGACTATGGAGATGACTGATGAGGTCTATGGGCTGCTAACTGATGCAAGATAGACTGCAATTTTTGCTCCATCCTTCTATTCAGTACAGGGGCTTCCAAAAGTCAAATATAAAGAAGGGGGTAGTCCAGTTCAGAGTGAGGGATGTGAAGTATAGTATTACATACCACCGCTTTATAGAAGCTATAGGGCTTTTAGTGGGACCAGATGTCCTAACCCTAGAGAAGGGGACGATGAGAGAACACTGGGTAGCAATTACACTTCCCAGGCCTATGTACAAGTCAAACACAACCATGAGCACGATGCTAGCCATGCAAGCTCTTAGATACATCCAAAGGGTCCTATCAATTTCATACCTCAGCCATACTGGCAGCTCCAAGTCAATCAACATGATCTACATAGTCTATTTATAGGTCATGTGTAGAGGCAAAAGGATAAATATTATGCATGAGATCATTACCACCCTAGTTAAGACAAATATGTATCGAAGGAGTGGTGACCTGAGTATTACTAGAGCTAGGGACAGACGAGAGGACATTTGACAAGCCACTTCAGAAGGATATTTTTGTAAACCTGTAGGCCATTTTGGGTATCAGGATAGTCGAGAAAGTACAAAGGCATGACAAGTTATTGATTATTCTTGAGACCAAACAAAGGTACCGCTTAAACCCTATTATGCTAGAGCAATCAATGGAGGGAGAGGATCAAGATTAACCTCAACCACCTCAAGCAACTCATATACCTTCAACACTACCAATATAGCATAATGACTAGCAAAAGGAGCCACATAGCCTCAGGAAGTAGGTATCAATTCTAACTATGAGATGGATATGCCAGTTGATCTTGATGAGATTCTTGGTAGGTCACCTCATCCTCTAGTGCATCCATGGTCGCCTATCAAGCCACGATAGCCACCTTTCAGATGATTGGAGAGGTATTCACCATATGGCCATCCTAGGGTTTCCTTCTCTACCATTGCCAGGATATATGATCACCTGGGGGTATCTACCTCCACCGCTCCACCACTAGTGTAGCCGATGCCAACATCATCATCCAATGATATTTTAAGGATGTTATCTACCATAAAAGATGCCATTAAAAGGTATGAACAGACTTTGCAAATTGTGCTAGCTTTGGTGTAATCCTTGTAGGCTCAGCATCAGGAAGATGTATAGGGCACAGGGTAGATCTCATAGCTATTAGGCTGAGATTTTATATGACCTTATAAGTGGCTAATCATTCCCTCACATAAATCAAAGGGAAAGGACGTCACATCGAGGTAGAGGTCTCTAGGGGTAGATAGGTTGTAGTTGAGATTGATGAGCAATTGAGGAGGTACACCAAAGACTTAAGGAATGACTTCATGAGGTACCTAAACCATTACTTCTAAGCAGTCTTAGAGATGGGCCAAAGCTCAAAGTGTTAAGCTAAGGTGATAGCATAGATTTTATAACCACTATCCATTATGCTACCTGAATTTGAGTTTAGATTCAGACAGTAGAGGGAGTAGCCACTAGCACCACCTCAAATAGTGGCACCACACAAACCTTCTATACCTTCAGCTTTCCATCCTTCATCTAGACCACCCTACCATAGAGGGCCAGGACCTCAGTAGTTTTATTTTGTATTTAGGGAGTTTTGAAACTTTTGAACATTTTAATGTATATAAAAATTATGATATGTATTTATACATTCTTTTTTGTTTCATTTATGTTGTATATATGGTCGATATATCTGAAATAAAAATACATTGTAAAACTAACAACAAAATGTATGATCGAAGTAATAACATGCAATTTAAAAAAGATAAAATAGCAGGACAAATGACAAAAATAATAAATCAAACATAATCAAAATGGTAAATGTAAAATAACAAGATCAAGTCTAATGAACAAGGCACTAATATCATACCTTTTCTCATAGGTATTCAAAACCCTCTCAAGAGGTACATATTCTACATTTCACGAAATCTAAAGAAGGCATGTTTTTTATTATACAATGAAGACAACACTTATAATAAATTGGAATAGAAGCATAAAGTGTTTGTGAATAGAGGCAACACTCACACTAAACTAGATCAAAAGGATAAAGTGTTTGTGAATGGGAATGACATCTGCACTAAATTAGATCAGAAGGGTAAAGTATTTATGAATGGGGAATGGATAGGAATCTATGATAGTCCTTAGTTCTTGGCCAAGGTTTTAAGATAATTATGAAGCTATAAGAAGTCACTTGAATAGGTTGAAATCAAAAGAGATGCACAGCAAAGAAAAGTGCGGATATTTTTTGACTCTGGAAGGATTTAAAGGAGACGGTCATAAGTCATCCTTATTCCTCTTAGACAAGGGAATTATTGAACTGATGGAACATTTCACCAGTGATTGATCCACATTGCTGAAGATAAAGTGAGATACTTCACCTATGATTGGTCCACTTGGCTGAAGATAAAGTGAGAGACTTCACTAGTGATTGATCCATATAACTGAAGATAAAGTGGAAGACTCCACCAATAATTGATCTACATAGCTAAAGCCAAGATCACAATATAAAACTGAAGCACATTGAAAGAAGGAAATTCTATAGGGTTTTTTTAACTTCCAATGATGAGGAAAAGAATTATGTTGTAGTGTCTTCAAGGTAGATCTTAACTTTTAATGATAAGGAAAATAATTATCCTATAGTGTCCCTAAGGTAGACCTACACATGTGGAGCAAGCTTATGAACACATGCTATCAGTAACCCCTCATAAATGCATATTTACCAGAAATTCTCCAATAAAAATATTGATTCAATAGGGCAAATATGCTTACAAATGGCATCAACCATAGCAATTGCAAGGTTAGGCATGCCTACAAATTGCACCAACCATTCTACAGTCACATTTGATTCCACATACCGATAAACTAAAGCTAATCAAATACACTAGCTTTATTTGGTTTTGTATGCCAACAAACCGGTGCTAATCAGATACAATTAACTCATCTCAATTGTACATGCTGACAAGCTGGCACTAATTAGAGATTTATCCAAGGATTAACACATCGATAAACTGATTGTAACTACCCAACTAAGGGTTAACACATTGATAAACTGATGGTAACTACCCAACTAAGGGTTAACACATCAACAAGCTGATGGTAACTATCCAACCAAGAGACTTACTACCTCAGATGGTATGTGTTTTAAAATAATCAATTAGAGATTCACAGCCTTATGTGTGCATCTTTTTTCCTTTACTCTAAATTTTGGCTCACTATTGCACTAGTGCACAAATTTTCTAAAATCGAGGGCAACTATAGACACTATAATCTGAGGCAACCTAGATCAAGGTTACCTAATGATGAGAAAATAGTATATTTCTGATGAAAAGCATAAATTTCAAAGCTCTGACCTCAATTTTCATAGTTTTATAGAAACTTATGGTTTTCTTAGTGTTTTTTAAAGGTTTTGGCAAAAGAGCATTAAAAACCTTATTTTTGGCCTTTGGCGCTAAAAATAGATATATGTCATAAGAGGGACGGTCCTCTATGGCCATTTTCCTCTAGTCCAGGTTAGATCAGGGGTATTTTTATAAATCCCCAGAGAGTTAAGTAAGGGACAGTCGTATGTCAATGATAGATGCATATGGGATTATTTTCAGATTTTCCATATTTTCCAATTTTAAAAATAAATATAATATTTGATTTGATTTTTCCCTAATTTTGAAGGAATTAATCCTTATATATCTGGAAAATAAAAGTTTGAGTTGGTTTCTAACTCTTTTAAAAAATAAAAAGCTAAAATTAAGGTTTTGCAGGGGGAGATCCAGGAGAAATACAGAATTGGATAAAGGAACAATATTCAGAGATAGAGAAATGAATTCTCTTTTCTCAAAACTAAAGTTCAATACAAATCACTCATTAAAACACAAAAAAAATATCTCTTTATTTTTTAACACAAAAATCGAGAATCAAAGCAGAGATCAGCATTTCTAATCTTACAAAATCAGAATATCCTGAGGATAATATTATAGGTTAAACTTTCTCTCTTTAGCTCATCATCATAATCATATGAATATACAAACATGTTTGTGATACTATAATGCATGCCTTTATGTTTGTTTATTCGAATCTGTATAATTTTAAGATGCCATGATATTTTGAGATTATTTAATGTGTTAGAATAAAATGTTAGGGTTTATTTTCCTCCATGAATTTGCAAGTGATTTCTTATGTTAAAATTCTATTTTGCATGATATTTATTGTTATTATTTAGTTAAAAATATGTTTTAAATGTCATGATCATATCTGGCATGCATTAGAATATTCAAATTGCATCTAAGTTTTAAAATTAGTTTTTTAAGGTTTGAAAAACTACTTTCTGTGTTTATCCTTGAGAGGCAAAAGGGAAAAAAGCATCATAGCCGGCTGTATATTAATATAACATATGGGACATCGTGATGATTTCTCCTCATCCTTTCCCTCCTCTTACCTAGGGCATCCATGGCCTGATGTCATCTTATTTTTAATATATGTTAAAGATTTTTCATCTTAAATTAAGCCATTTACTTTTGTATTTTTTAGTCTCTTTTATGTGTCATTATGAGTATTGTTTTTGGTTTGTATTTATGTTTTATTTTTTTAGCATGATTATTTTGTATATTATTTTAAGTTGTTTTAATATTTATTTCCTTTTAATATGCTAATTAATTTGGATTTCATATGTTTTATGTGTGCAAATTATTTTATGCATTATTTAAAGTTCTGGAGAGATAATTATGCATCGGGAGTCATACCCCTAATCAGTTTTTTTCACTCTCTCTTTTCATTTACATTTTTTATTTTTTTTGTTTAATTTTTCTTTATTTATTTAATTTTAATATTTTGCTTATTTTTTTGGATGTATTTCTCTTTGGGGATGTAATAATTTAGTAAAAAAGAGTTTTTTTTAGCATGTTAACTTAAATATGTCATTTCAAAGTTTTTTATTTTAATTAATGGGATTTTTCTTAATAAAATAGACTAATGTCCAATTTTGATCCAAAAATTACACCATAAAAAAAAGCCTTATTTTCTTTAAATTTGGGATCACTCATCCCGTATTTTCATTAAAATTAAGCAAAGGCTCTTCATCCTTTTCTGTAAAAATCATATACAAGGGAACCAATGTTCCTAAAAATTAAACTAACTTTCTGTTTTATGTATGCCATTTTATTTTGTGTAATTTTCTTCTCCTTGTGATGATTTGCTTACGTTATAATTTAATTAGGATTTTTATTTGATTTATCACTTTTTTGAAAGCATGAGATGTTTATTTGAATTTATCACCTTGTATTGTGTGAGAAGGTCGGTAGTGGACTAATGATAAAAAATTGATTATAAGAAAATACCTAACCAAGATACGAACTAAGAGTTATGTCCTGAACACCGTTCTCTATTTGGGTATCAAAAGGTTCAAAATCATTTTCCAATGTTATGTTGGATGGCGACTCCATGATACCTAACTCTTTAAGCCCATTTTAGATGCCTTCGTCGGTTAACTATCAATAATAGATGGGGCATAAACCCTCTTTATTGTGAAGTCACCATTTTATGATATATAATGAGCCTCCATTAGGTCTTGGACCCTAAAAGTGGGCTTTCAATAATCAAACTGGAAACAAGCAAGCTCTTGTGCACATCACAACATGATTTAAGTGTTGTCTTCCATTGATTCATATTTAATTTCCTGATTTAAATTCTATTTTTTGTATGTTATATATTGTTCCAATGTGAATTACAAGCATGTTTTAGATATTATAGTTAGATTTGACATGTGTTAAAGTCTTAAAATTTCATATTTAGGGTTTAGTTAGGTTTTCCTTATTTTTAGCTTAAAATTTGCTACCTGTATTTGTCTTTCAAATGATAGACGGGAAAAAAACATCACAGAAGGCCATCTATCAATGCGATAGATAGGACATCGTGATGTTTTCTCCTTATCTTATTCCTCATCCTGCTTGGGCATTTGCCCCTCTATCCTAGGGCATATATGACATAATCTTGATTTTCTTCAAGTGTAATGATTTCCATGGTATTTTATGTAATTTTTAATGTTTAGATGCATGTTAGATTTGTTTTCACTCATGTAAGCATAATTTACGTTATGTGTTTGTCTATTTTATTTATGATAACTTTATTCATTTAATTTTAGTTTATGAACAATGTGTTAATTAATTTATTTTCCTTGCATTTTGGTGTGAGCTATTCGTTTTGTGCCTTTGGGAGTTTTTTTGAGGAAGTTGGTTGTACCTTGGAGATCATGCATTATCCGGTTTCTTCTTACCCCTTTTTTATTTGCATTTAGATTTTTTTAAATTATTTTTATATTGCTTTACTTATGCTTTAATTTATATCTATGTTTTTTTATTATATTTTTTGATGTATTTGTTTCGAAATTTGTAATAATTAAGTAAAAAAGAATTTTTTTGTGCATGCTAATCACAAAAATCATATAAATGCTTTTTACTTAATCAACTTGTATTTTCTAATAAAAATGGACTAATGTCCAATTTTCTAGCCTAAAACCACACAATAAAAATGAGAATTTATTTTTTTTTAAATTAGGATCACTCATCTCGCATTTTATTAAAATTGGTAAAAATTCTTCATATCCCATTTGTAAAATATATATATGGAGACCAATGTTTGATAATTGTGAATTATACTATATTTTTAGTGTATTTGTATGTGTTTAAATTAGTTAATATAGTATTAATTTAGTTAATTTATGTTTAAAAAGTTAATTTATGTGTTTTGAGATTTAATTATAAGTTTTGGTGTTCTTCAGGGCTAAATTGAAGAGAAAATAAGCTTAATTGAAAAGAAAAAAAGGGCTTAATTGAAAAAAGGAGAAAGTATAGGGGAAAACCATAAATTAAAAAAATTATCTTGAGAATCATGAAAGGAAACAGCCCATCACTTGGCTAAGTGATGAGGACCAATCAACTGAGTGAAGGAAACACTCTCCTGAGTGTGGAAATTACTTGCCCAAAGAAGACATTTCACTCACCCACAAGGCAATTGACCCTTCCAACAAAAGATCACTCTCTTGAGTGAAAAGGTCACTCTCTTAAGTGTGAGAGTCACTCACCCATCACTCTTCTGAGTATTCATGGAAAAATAATGATAACAGACTTTCTTTTTGAGCCAAACTCTTGTTTAATTTGGAATAAGAAGTTACAAAAAGCAAAAACTTCTTCTTTGAAGCCAATAAAAGGACACTTAAGACACCAAAACAAGTAGGAACCACACAATTATGAATTTTACTTAGTTTTTAATCTAGTTTTCTTTAGTTAATTTTGTATAGTAGTTTTTAGATTAATTTTATTATTTTCTTAGTTTACAATTCTCTTTATTTTGGTTGTTCTTTCATTTTCATCATGTTTGGTATGTAGTTTCTTCTCTTTTACTGAGGAAAACTTAAACCCTCATTTTTTTATTATAATAACTTAGTTTGAGTTTTAATTCAATGTAAGTTGATTATTTCTTATTTTTGAGCAAATTATTATCTTTGATTGTATTAAGATTGATTATTAATTTGTTTGATTAATAGTTAATGAATGATTTAAGTATGATCTATGATATACATATTCTTAGATTAGTTCATTAGTATTGATGCATGATTATTTTCTAATTTAAATGTAATTATGTATTGGTAAAAGTGGATTAGTACTAAAAAAAGTTGAACTAAGAATAGTTTTGAGTTAAATTTACTTGAAAGAAGATTTAATGAATCTCTAAGAGTTTAAAACTAGATTTGTATGCTAAATATTGAATTATTCCTAGCAAGAAGGTTTAATACTTAGAATGATATTCTTGACTAAGATATCTGGCTCTATTTATCTGGTTTTTCCATAATCACTTATGTTCTTTTGAATTGAGCCATTGTAATGGAAGTTGAGGTGGATAGTTCCTTTAGTAGAAGTGTTTTAGTTATTCTTTTGTTTTTAATTCATGTCATTCTAATTTTAGTTTTTATTTTACTATATTTTCCATTTAGTTTAGTTTTTGCTTTCAAATAAAAAACTTAGGGAAATAATCTCATATTAATTTAATTCACACATAGATATTCTTTCTAGCAATTTATGTTCCCTTGGGTATGATATTTGAGATCTTAATCTTATTTTTCTATATTACTAGCCGATCTAGTACACTTGCTAGACACCGATCAATATTCTGAAACTTAAAAAATAGACCAATTTATGTAGGATGTTCTTCTTATTTTCCCTTTGGATGATTTGCTTTTGTAATAATTTAAGTAAAATTATTTTTCTTTTCTTGTTTATCATTTTATTTATATGCCTAAAATGTTTATTTATCATAATGCATCATGTGGGAATAGAGATAGTGGATTAATAATAAAAAAAACTTTATTATAAGAAATACCTAATTAGGATGCAAAATAAGAGTGATGTCCTAAACACCGTTCTCTATTTAGGCATCAAAAAGGTTAAGAATCATTTTTAATGTTCTGTTGGGTGAAGACTCCATGATATCTTCCTCTTTAAGCCTATTTTAGATGCTTTCATAGGTTGACCATCAACAATAGATCGGGCATAAACCCCTTTCTATTATGAAACGGGCTTCAATGTGTGTCATATCCAATTCAATAAAATCCAAGTCCAATTATTCTTCATTTGTTCTTTTAATCTTTTTTTTTAATCTAAACCTTAAAAAAGTAAACAAATAAATAAAGATCCATAGAAATATGAACACACATATATACATAAGAAAAAATTTTAAATGTAAATCTGAGTTTGATTTAGTTAAAAAAATCTAAATTAATAGGAAATCAAAGTGGAGAACCTTTTTTTATCTGACACAGTAAATTTGCCTTACTTTCTTAGTCAAAAAATAAAAAAAATTATAATCCATTGTCAAACAAATCTTTTATTGCTGTACAGGGAAAGATTTTATAAAGTACCATAGAAATAAATAGAAATGTGAATTTGGAACAATAAACAAAATTTATTTGGAGTTGGAATTGAAAACTCATTGTAGATGTGAAGTTTATTGATAGAGTTTGGGTATGCTTATGACTCTATCAATAATTATCCTAATCTGTATATAATAATTAATTCCAAATTCAAATTGGAATTAGAGTTAAATTAAGGTTGTGACTCTGATAATCTCTATAAAAAGGGGATTAGGAAACCTAATTAAGGTTACTGAATCTATCAAAAAAATTTCCTCTCCCATTATATCTTTCTCGATTTTTCTCCAAGGGGCTTTTAGACTATGGAATAGTTATCTTTTTCCAGGCATAACTACTTATGGTTAAAGACCTTTGCCAGTAACATAAAAATACAAGAACCCATGTTTTTGCTTTTCTCAACGGTATCTACACTATGAGAGGTAAATATATTTACTATTGATTATTGTATTTATGTTATTTTAGGTGCATGAATCTTTTTATTAGTATTAGAGCCTTTATTTTTGCATTTCATCATATTTTTCTTTTAGATCTATAATTTACATGTAAATTGGTAGAGCTAAATGGATTACATGAACACCTATATGATTGTTATTTGTGTTTTTTGATATATTTTTTTATGTATGTGTACATTAAAAATTATGTAAAAAGTCCGTAATAATAAATTGGAAGTCGGTACTTTTTTAATTTTAACCTCATCATTGGATTTTTAAGCCCCAAAAACCCCCTACTAGTAGAAACAATATCATCAAAAAGTGCCTCTAGGGCGGCACATGCACCTAGGTGCATGCCAGAGGACACATATCCCTTACGTACATGGCCACTTGTTAAAGTGAAATGTCAACTCTGACAATTGGACCACTGAGGTGGTGCCACATGTTAAAGTGATGTGTCATTCAGACATGTAAAATAATGAGGGAATGATATATGGACAATATGTGTCACCACGTGTTAGGTGATATATCACTCTGACATGTAAACCATTGAGGGAGAGGAAATGCAGCATGTTATGCTAGTGCCATATATCATACTTACATATCCCAATAAAGGTTTGCCATATGGTTAACTATGGTCATGCCACAGAGCACATGTGGGTCCACCTAGACACCATATGGACCAATGGTTTACCATATGGCAGATTGTGGTTATGCCATATGGCATATATGGGTCCACCTAGATGCCATATAAGCACCATATAGACAAATAGTTGATTGCCACATGGCATATATGGGTCAACCTATATGCCAAATGGCCATCATATGGACCAATAGTTGATTGCCAAATGTCAAACTGAGGTCTGACATGGCGTCACGTGTGCTTATAGGGTTGTGTCATATGGTAGTAGGCCTCAGCTAGCACGTGATTAAGTGTGTCATACATAGGCATGTGAGTCCCAACCTCGACGATCCATGAGGGCTCCTCTGGCCACCAAAACATCTTAATTTTATTTATTTTGATTTTCTCAAATTTCCAATTTTTTTCATTTTTTAAAATTTTTTTAGGATCAAAAAATATTTTTTATATTTTTTTCTGATAAAATTATTTTTGAAAAATTGTGGAAATGTGTTTTCTAGCTTCTTAAATTTTGAAATTTGTTTGAAAATTATTTATATGGATATGTTCTTATTTTTTATTGAAATGAGTTTTAATCATATGTATTTGTACATAAGTGTACTAATTGTTTATTTTATTTTATATGTAATAGAAATGGTGATGATAAAAACTCTTAGATATCCATGGACTCATCTTGCTATTGCAAAAACTAATGCAAAAGTGTGAAATGTTTGCACAATAAGGATGGATAAGAAAGCCCGAGCTGATGACATTGATGCAATAGTGCATTTAGGCTGGTGGATTGGATTAATAAATTGATAACAAGACCTTGATTAAGGTGATAAAGAACTCTTTTGGTCACTATCCAAATCTGAGGTGCTTGATGGTTGAGGCTTGGACTATAGAAAATGGAAATTACAGGAAGTCATTTATCCATTTTTTGTTCAAGGTAACTAAAACAGAAGTGTTAAAAAATAACACTAAATTTGAGATGGTGCTTAGGAGTGGACGTATTGTGTATCATCCATGGCTTCATGATCAAGTTCATAGGATTTCTTGTCAATTATATACAATGGTCAAAATTTCATTTCCCGTGATGAGGCTTGTTATAGGATATACTTGACTTCTTAAGTAGTTGGCATGAGTGTCAAATTTTTATGTTACCAGATTTTTTTAGATAGGATTTATGTTTCCCTCTTATTATTATTTTAAGATAAGTGTGTCTTATCTTATTTTAATTTATTTTTGGAATTATTTGAATTTTTTTAATAATTGTGTTTATTTTTGGATATTATGTTGGCATTTAACATTGATTATAAATGTATTTATTTAATTGTTAATTGCTTTGTAATATTTTATGAGTAAAATGATTATATAATAATTAAGTTAAGAATTAGATTATCAAACATATAATATCCTCTATTAAGTTTAAGAAATTAATATCCAACCATTAAGATTTACTGTGAAATTTTAACTTGTAAAGTTAGACATTAGGACTTGGTGGATAATTGGATACTATTAGTACCTTTTCAAATTTGGGCCTAATAGATAGTTTTATTAGGTTATTATTTTAGATGCATAGTAAATAGCATGTATTTTCTAATTCTCCTTTAATAACGTGCAAAAATTATTCAATTAGTGATCAAAGAATCCAAATGGATACCGTATCCAAATCTGGAGTATGAAAATCTAGTATGTGATAGAAGAGTAAGAGGCTCTATAAACTTTAAGTTTGGTTATGGCTGAACTTGAGGATGTCATCATAGCCTAGCATAGATAGGACTGATATGCCTCTATGGCATGAAAAAAGAAATATGCTAGTGTTTGCATTATATTGCTAAGTGCAAATGGATGAGGACATCTCTGAGCAATTTTGAGTGTCAAAAATGCAATAGATCTATGGATCTCTTTATGAAACAAGTTCGAAGATATATCTCTAACTAAGTTTTGATCAGTAGTGATCAAGTTTGATACTTATCAAAAAAATTTTCTTATCATACAATGCAAAAACATCTAAGAGAGATGGAAAACATGATATGTGAGTTTAGTAAAGCTAGTCATAAGTTGATAATGAGCAACATGTTTAAGATGTTATCCACTCCTTACCCAAAATTTGAAAGCATATAAAGATGCAACCTGTTAGTGTAAGCCCTAGCCTCAATAGATTGTAATAAAACATTTGAGTTAATGAGGCATTTGTTTTATCTTTTGTATTCCTTTGCATATCAATTGATAGAACTATCCAAGAATGTTGTTTCAGTTTAAGTTATCCTGTGTGAGGCATATGGTTGTAAGACCTTGAAACAAAAGACATATCATTCTAAATATCCCTAGTCAGTCTTGTTACGGGAATAACAATGAATTAAGACTAGTATGCTCTCTTTGATAAGTTGAGTTCTGTCTTACGGATCATAAAGACAAGAGTGTCAATCAGATATCATAGATACATGTTTAGAACATGGTATCTGGATTGGATCCATTTATGAGAACACTACATGGTATAAGTCATAAGTGTTTCTCATGTGCAAGTTTTGCATTGGAGTTCTTAGACCTAAAATCTCTATGAAACTCTTTATGTATTACTGTATACTTTGACATACACCTAACATGCTCGTAACAGAGTGACAAGTATGGGTATGCTTGGGTATACATTGATTCATGTTAGAGAGCATGGGAGAAGTGAAGGGATTACCCCTCTCAATAAGAGAGAAAATATCATCGGCCACTTGATCAGTAAACTGAGAAGTATATGGCCATACCGAGATGAAATAATGAGTAATCATTATATATCTAAGAGTTCAGTGTCACTGAAATATCAAGAAATGAATTAATTTATATAAGGGTGACTAGTTCCATGCCTTATATTAATTCTGATATTTTTGGGTAAGGGACTATACAAAATTGCATTAGGTCACAAAATGTCATATGCATTTTCATTTAATTTGGAATGCTATAATATCTTGCTAGAGAATATTTATAGCTTTTGAATTAATTTATTAATTCATTGCCAACATTAAATGGA
>JBBPFJ010000506.1:0-91512 GCA_037975025.1 Excoecaria agallocha
CTTTCTTACAAATATTTAAATATGGTCCATTCTTGCAACTAAAATTCGACACTTCTAACTAAGAGAGAAGAGACCCATACCATCCTATCTATACCTGGCAATTTTTAATGCAATCCAAAATTTTGAATGACCTAAAAATTTAAAGGTATACTCTCTTCAAAACCTAAAAAATTGCTAGAATACCTAAAATTATACTTAACCCAAACCCATGACCTTATTTTTTTTCAATTAGATTTAATCTTAGAGTCATATTATATATATGTATTGCAAAAATCTCAAATTCCTAATCTCGACTCTTTATTTTGCTCATTACTATAATCTTAGATTCCTAATATCAACTTTGCCTTTTCTTCTTTGCTTTCGGTCCCCTTCATCTACTATCCCTTCTATCTCACTATATCAATTTTCTTCTTGGCCTTTAAGCTTCAGCATTATAGTTATTAATTATCCCTTCACCCGAAAAGGCACCTCCTAACTTCAATTTACAATATGCCATAAAAGGAATAACGCTCTTTATTAAGTGAATATATTTGGACATGTTCAAACCGAATGAAATTTATTTGCGAGATTGATTTGAGAGCTGACCTAGCACACAAATATAAAAAATAAAGAAATGAATATAATTAAAGATTTTTAAATAAATAAATATATAAAAAGCCACTAAAAGATGTAATTTTTTTAATAGTTTGGTTGGTTCAATTTTAATAGTTTTTGGATATTGAAAACTAAATTGATATGATTGGATTTCTATTTTAAAATCGAATATATTAAATCAAATCAAATATATCGAATTCTTTTTAGTTTGGTTTAGTCTAATTTGGTTCAATATTTTTTGTTTTTATTTGTCTGAAGATCCGACCCAAGTAAAGTAACACAAAAAATCCAAAAGCAAAAAGAATTGATCCAAAATTACCTGAATCCAAACTTGTCCGACCCGATTTAATTGTCATATCTATTCCCATCTCATAAAGACTTTAATACCTTGTAACTTTAGATTAATGAATAATTATGAATTCTCATAAGTATTTGTAATTTTCATATTTTTGTGTTGTTTTAATTAGCTCAATTGATCCTGATATGAAATGATGGACTTGAATTTAATTAATTTGGTTATATAAAATGACTAAAGCTTTTTAGTGATCTACGAACAACAAATTTCCCATTTTCCCTTTTATCTTATCATAATACTGAAAATCATCCAATTATAAAGAAAGGCTTAATATATATATAGATTTCCATCACAATATGTTTATTTGGATAGAAGTTTGATACTCATGTGTAGTAAAAGTATGATTAAGAATTAATAAATGAAAAAATATTTTAAAACCCTAACTAATATAATTATAAAATAGTGAACTATATTTGTTTTTCTTCACTTAACAATTGTTAATTATACTTTTAATCATGCTCTCATTACATGTGAGTATCCACTCTCTATCCATATCAACAAAGTGTGATCTACAGCTGGTAATTTATAAAAATTTTCAAAAATTTAGATAGTAAATTAAACATATGCAAAGTTGAAGTATGAATTATGAATTTTTTTTTAAGTTTAGGAGAATTTTACATACTAAGCCATTAGAAAACAATATAGTTCTTTGAGACAATTTTTTAAGATAATACATAGCTATATGAAATAATAATAACAATAGTAATAAACACTATATTCTAAAACATGAAATAAGTGAACCTAAAGTAAACAATCACTCATTTAATACATTGTGGTAGGTGAATAGGCTGTTCCTTTCTTTTTCTTCCTTTTTTTCTTTTTCCTTTCTTCTCCTGTCTTTCTTTTTTTTCCTTTTTTTCCATGCATGATTTTTAAAATTTTAAGTATTTAGACTCTTCTTGTATTTGAGCACTCTCATTTCCTCAATTTTAGCAATATTTAAGGTTTTGTTTTCAGGAGGTGATCAATCATTTTATAGTATGCTAAACATTTGCAATCTTTAACTTTATTTGATTGAGATGAATTATAGTATGATATGGTATAATATGATGTGATATAATATGATATACTATTCTAAATATTGTTAAGATATTTGGAGATATGGCATATTATAATATGATTTAACAAATTTATTTTAAGAAAATAAAGTCAAAGTATAAAAAAATATTTTTACAAAAGATAAATTATATTAAAATTATATTAAATATAATAAGAGTTTTTAAAATTAGATAAAGATGTTAGAAAATAAAGAATATATAAAATCACAATAAATAATAGATCTATCAAATTTTGATCTAACTCACATAATCTATAATTATTTTAGCTTTAAATCTGATGTATAAATGACCTATATATAATTTAACTCATATGGCTTAAAAAATTTCGATTGAGTTAACATCAACTCATATTTGAACAAAGATTAAAGAGGAAAAATAACTAATTCTCATTTATATTCAATGAATCTAAAAAATAATAAATACCTTGAATTGTTTTATATACAAAACATTAATAAAACATGTAAAGCTAAAGAAAAGACATATGAACAAATATTTAAACTAATTGTCCTAACTAGCATACCAATATTATGAAATTGTCACTATCAATATTTCACATCCCCCACCCCACCTTAGTAGTTGGAGCATAATGAAAATAAGTCATGCACAACTTAGACTGTAAATGACTAAAACTTTGATAGGGTAGATACTTTGTATAAATAAAACTAGTTGATTTTCCAAACTAACATGCTTAGGGATTATGATACCAGTTTTAAATTTGTCATGAACTAAGTGAGAATCAATCATTAAATGTTTTGTTTTGCTCATGAAATACAAGATTCTATATGATGTGGATAGCAGCTTGATTATTACACTAAAGGTTTATTGGCAATGAAATACAGATTTTAAGATCTTGCAACAAGTATGACACTGATTGAATTTCACAAATAGTAGCTCTAAGGCTCATGTAATTAGCTTCAGTAGAGGATTTGAATACTGTATTTTGATTCTTCGAGTTCTAAGAGGCTAAAAAGACCTAAAAATTAAGCAATACCCTATAACCAACCTTTTTGTATCATTGTAAGCAGCCACTCAGCAACCATAGGCTTACAAAGTAAAAGCATTTTGAGCTATAAAAAATAAGCTTGTAGAGCACTTTTTTCAAATATTTTAAAATATGCATAGTAGTTGTAAGATGATTACCTTTAGGTGCTTCAACAAACTAACTAAGTTGTTGCATTGAGCATGTAACATTAGGCCTTGCGAAATTAAGATAAAGTAATCTCCCCATGATACTCCTATATTTAGATGGGTCTTAAAGTAATTCACCAGTTTCAGCAGAAAGAACTAACCCTTTTGGAAGTGGAGTTTTTATGGGTATGCAATTGACCGATGTATAGCAAATGTACTGAATCAGCTAGTAATAAAGGAAAATAAATTTAAAACCCACAAATGTCATACTTAAAGAATTTTAGAAGCTAGAGTTTGAAAAACAATTATGCTAAATGCTTCCCAAGTTTATTTGTGATTTTGTGATTTTTATTTACCCCTAAATTAAAACATAGAAAAAAAAATCAAACTAGCAATTAGTAGTAAAACATAAAAAAGTAAAAATAAAAAAGCATAAAGAATTTAATCAATAAAAAAATTGCTAAGGAATTTAATCCTCTCTATATCTTTTTGTATTCGACCCTAATTAAATTAATAAATTCAAGCTATGAATGACCTATCTAAACCCAAGTTCCCATTTTAGAGCTACTATTCTAATCAATAAACTTCCCATTTCTGAGCTATTCTATTGATAAGCCTGAGCACATGTCACTAAATCCTAGGTATCAAATAAATTCTCTTTCTAAAACTATTTAATGAAAACCTATCTATTTTTTAACTACACTGAACCAAATATCATCTACACAATAAATCATGAAATCTCCATTTTGAAATCATTAAGGAATTTATGATACAGATGACACATGAATAGAGAATATGCATGCTATTCATTTATTAAAACTTGTCATTCAATTTAAATTATAATTTAAGCTAAATTAAATAACTAATCAGCTATAGAGAATAACAATGGAAAATAAAATAATTGAATTTATATTGTCATTGAAGAATATATTCAAATATATGTTGCTATTTTAACATTTTCTTGTAGTGCACAAAATATGAGGATTTAAAAATATCTTAATAAAAATAAAATACTCACTAATCACTATAATAATCAATAAAAAATTAAAGAAGAATAATTTGAAATAATTATTGTAGATCCAAAAATCTGCAAATTGTTAGCTCTTGATTAAATTTTCAAAATATAAATCCAAAAAAAATCTAAATTCAATATCTGTGAAGAACAAAATAAAACTACTGGTTGTAATTTTATTGAATAATTGAAAATTTTTCTCCAACCTTCATAACCTAGGATTACAAAGAAAATTCAAAAACAAAAAGTAAAATAACCAAAAGATGAAAATTTTATCAAAGTTCACTCCTCTTTCTGGAATGAAAGACTTTAGCATTTTCAATTGGTGAAGATTGCGGATACTTTCCTATTTGAACTCAAACTCTACAAATTAAAGGATTTACACACACGATGGGTTCTAAAACCTTACCTGTCATATTAGTCTTTATTGGATGAAAGAATTCCCAATTAAAAGTAGCACACAGTGGGCAAGATTCTATTGAATACCATGTGAGTGAATTCCATAAGAAACTTGACATATTGGAATAGCATACAGTGGGGAAGGTCTACTTGCCCACGATGTAAAAGCTTATTGGCTAATGGCATTTAAAATAATCAAACAATAGGGAACGATTCTTTGACCATCATGTGCACCTCTTTTGCACTAAAATAAATTACTTCTCTTTATAAAGTACACGTGTAATGGCCTAAAATTTCAATTTTTATGAATAGTATTTTTTCGGGCCGTGAATAGTGATATTAGGTTAATACTAGGGTAAATAGTACCACCCAGAACCTGCAAACAAATTTCTTCATCATTAGAAAGTATAAATTAAGAAAAGTTCAAAAGTATAATTTGAGGTGAAATTGAAGTCAAATAGGCCTCTAAAATGCACATTGAAAAATTTTCCTAAAACGTAACAGAATTTGACCAAACTTTAACCAGCCTAAAAATATTCCACGAGTTCAAAAAATTATTCTGATCACATAAAACTATTAGAAATAATCTCAATTAATATTTGGAAGTGAAAAATAATTTTATTTTCTAACAACTTTAATTTTTTGTGTTTTAGACAGGTAAATTTTATCTATAGGGTAAGAAGTATATCGAAATGATGTTGGATTGACTCAAAATTTTAAACATATACTAAATTAATATTTTTATATTTTTGGGCCAATTTTTATGGAAATCGGAACACTAAGATCAATGAAATGGCTACAAATATATGTAATTTTGGTTATCTAGACTAAGTTTTACTCACTAACTCCCATGGGCTAGTACTATATATAGCACCCTTATCCCTTCACCCACACATATCACTTTATCCTTCTCAGTACACAAGTTTTATAGTGCCACTAAAACATAAACTAACTATACAGATAACATATATTCATACTTAATGCATAAGAGTGCTATACTATGAAAACTTTACAATATACATTATAATCTCTTTACATAAAACAAATGATAAATATCTATACATACTATATCTCCAATACTGCAAAAAAAATTGTTATAAACAAAGAGCCCATAATAAAAGTCTACACTAGTCATTCTCGTTGACTTGAATTGGCCATCCTGCTGTAGATATCACCTCAACAACATATACAGATGAAACACCCATGCTAAGCTATAAAGCTTAGTGGGGAACATAAATCATGAAGATGACCTCTTTTAAAAGTTGTCAAAAAGAAAATACATATAAACATATCATTAAGCACATTAACCAAGCATTTATAAACATATTCACAAAATTTTTCAAGTACTAGATTATTCATGTTAAACTTTTACCCGTTGCCAATTGCCTATTAATATTTCATTTTCTTATTAGTCTTACTCTTATAAATCTTCATTTAACACTTAAAGTTTTCACATCAAGCTTACTTTTCGGACTTCTTTATATATATAAATCCATTATAGTCCTTAAGTTTTTCCTATATACATATATCAATCTTAAAAGCATGGCAATATGATTCTATATTTCATAGAAAGAATATTATAGATCCTAGAACTTTAAGTTAATAAATTAGATCTTATGCACTATTAGATATCATTAAATGTTTATGCCTTTTTCGGGGCAAAACACAATCTATGATGCATGCTTCGCTTTGGGGCCGGTGATGCTCTCTTAGGGCTGCTCCTTTCTTTGAATCACTGAGACCTAGTTTCACCACCAAAACCAAGGGATCATCGAGTTCGAGTGATGAAACTTCTGACCTTTAGCGATTCGATCCCACTTTTAGGGCTAAAACCAGGTTAAAGTTCTCCATCCAGGCTGACGATTACTTCGTGATATGAGAGAGACTCAACTCAACTTGCCATAATCATAAACCTCTAAAGGTGTGACATGGCATATCAAGGTGTCCCTATCTCATTTCTAGCAGCCGATGACCGAGAGGCACCTAGTTTGGCACAACAAGGCTAAATAATAAGGAGTTGCCATCCAATAAGACATTAGGAAAGAAGAGTGTTTTGACCTTGCGAGGCCAAAAACCCAGAGAGAGTTCAAAATTCCACTCTTATTTTTATCATTGACAAATTGATATAGTGGCTTCCAAGTTAATCATGTTATCCATTTTCTTTCATGTAAGATCAGAGTGAATATAGAAATTAAAGGCATACCCAATGATGTAAGAAATAGGTAAATCAAGGCATATAATAAAGCGATAAGAACATCCATAAATTGGGCGGTTCATTGCAACTTTTTAGATAAGGACTTTGGGCCTCGCATACAAATTATTAAAGAAGCATTTCATTGCAAGATCTTGATGATAGGGACCTACAAGTCCAAGTTTTATTTAAGAAATATCCCATATTATTTAATTATATACAAAAATTATTTACATTGTTAAAAGCTAATTTTTTACATGTGAATTTCTTAGGTCCAATTTTATTAATGAAATTCCCCAATTATTTACTATAAATATTTTTTTGTGGCGTTTTCAAATTGCGACTAAAAAAGTATTTTACAATAAAGAGAAAGGATAGTGGACTTACCTAGAGTGCTTTCCTTATCACATTGACGGAAAATCTTTGTTCCTTCGAAGCAATAACAACACTAATAACAAAATAATAATAATAGAAGGCGCAAAAGAAACACGCATAAACTTGATTTAAGCCAAGGAGTGTGAAGAATATGAAAATGGAATAAGATAACAGTAAAAAGAAGAATCTAATGTGCATGTCGAAAAATACATAAGGGCATTTTTTAAGACATACAGTTGATTCATTTGCTTTAAAAAAAAGAAAACACATTATGGGCCATGCATCGCTTTGGTGCGCGCTTGTGCACCAAATGATACACAGCCATATCAACCTAGTGACAATGAGTTTTCTTTCTTTTTAAGGCACGTTCCTTGTCAATAGTAGATTGAAAAGGGAAAAAAAGAAACGGTTAAGTGTAAATAAGAGTTTTTAAACTAGGTTTTATTTTGATAAAAATAGCTTTAAAATGGGAAAGATAGAATTTGAAGAGGATGACTTAATAATTTATATCACACAGTAATATACCCCTTTTAGAGGGGTTTCATAACCTGAGTCTAACAGAGTTTCGTACATAATAGAATGTAATAGATGAGAAGAATAATAAAATTATTATATCTGTAAAAATACCAATAGAGGACTTTTATATTACCCGTCAGTATGCTTACTCAATTTAGACTATCGGATGTCGAATTCACAAACTCTTTGTGGTATCGAAAATGCCCAAAAAATAATCAAAAATTGAAAAAGGCTAAGTTCCAAAAGTCAACTTTTTAGCTTAGAAAGTTTCTTTTGAAGTTTCTTTCTAACTGAAACTTATAAATCCATCAAAAAGGACAAACCCCAGAAAAAGGTTAGAGTGGGCTTTATAAAGGAGGAGTGTACGGGCGTGCAATAGGTTTGCACGATGTACACCCAAGCGATACCGACCACCGGCCCACTTGCCTCCTAGGGAAGCAAACCACCTTTTTGAGTGTATGGTCATGCCTTTGGTTTGCACAACTGTACACCTTAAAAGTTTGCTAACTTGCTTGAAAGGGCAAGAATCTTTGGAGTGCATGGATGTACACTCCCTTGTGTAAGGCCGTTCATTCCAAAAATGGAAAAGTCTTTACCTTAAAGCTAAATGAAGCATATTATTTGACCGTATGGGTGCACGGACCATAAATGTGCATTGCGCAAGGCCTTTACGCATTCCCAATATGACTTTCGAGTTCCCAATTAGGGTATACTCATCATTTTCCTATCTTAGGCAACTTAACCACGCATGCCAGGCTTAGGACATTTTCGAGTAAAGCTTAGAAAATAATTTTAATACCACTAAGAGTCTATCATCCTTAATTTTTTGCTCTTTTAGATGAGCAATTTTCCTCATCAGGTAACCTTAATAAAGGCCTCCTCTAGACCTGATGCTTACAGTTCCCCTTAACTTTGGAAGGGCTAGTGCACTTAAGAGTCTAGATAAACCAAATTTCATAGTAGGAGAGAGAGAATTACCTGAGGAGGTGATCTCTCTATTTGCCTCTTAAGAGGGCTTGGTTGGTGAACAATGCCAGCTTGTGTCGTGTTTCTTGGTTTAGAGGCGATTCCACTTCTGTGGCTATACCTCTAACCTAAAGGCGATCCCACTATATGGCTATACCTTGACATGAAGGTGATCCCACTATGTGGCTATACCTTGACTTGAAGGCGATCCTACTATATGGCTATACCATGGCTTAAAAGCGATCCCACTATATGGCTATACCTTGAGGCGACCCCACGCTGTTGCTATACCTTGACTTGAAGGCGATCCTGCTATGTGGCCATACCTTGAGGCGATCCCACTTTGTGGCAATACCTTGAGGCGATCCCACTCTGTGGCTATACCTTGACTTGAAGACAATCCCACTCTATAACTATACCTTGGCTTAAAGGTGATCCCACTTTGTGGCTATACCTTGAGACGATCCCACTCTATTGCTATACCTTGATTGCAAAAATTTTGTGAGAATATTGGTGTGGTGGCTTGGATCAAAAATTAACTAGCATGACCACTTGGCCCCTGCAGTGAAAAGAGTGTCGTCACAGGCGACACTCATGAGGTTGTACTGGCTCATGTCATGTAGCTAACTGAATCTAGCTTGTCCTATATTTGCAGTGTTGAAAAGGTTAGATTGGGATATATTTCCCTTGGTCTCATTCATTAAGATGCTTACTTATGTTCATTTTTCTTACATGCATATTCTTGTGCCTACTATCCTTCTATAGTATTATCATTTTTATATGCATTCTCTTTCAGGAGCATGATATATAGGTCTGTCATTATAGCATGCACTTCATTTATGATAAATCAATTTATTTTGTGATGTGCATTTTAGTACAAGACATGCTTGACCTATTAATATCAAATGACAACGATTTATAATACAAGGCATCTTATATGCTAATGATGATTAATATTAGCCCAACAAGTAAATGAAAGTTTTAAACAAGTCTATGATAACAACCCTAGCAAATTTTAAGTAAACATCCAAATGTAAGAGAAAATAAATGTCCGTATGTAATATCACAAAAAAAAAAGAAAATAATATAAACATCCATGATAATCATCCCAATCTGAAAATGTGTACGAGAATTGTGCAACATATATATAGAATTTATATAGATGGAAAATCAAAAGCTCCCTAAATCCTGAGGAACTAAATGTAGGCCATAATATATGGGGCCCTTTGGTGGAGAATTGGATTTGGAATGGCGCCTATAGAATGGTGGACTCGGTGCCTACGCTAACGAAGATTTTGGCTGTATGGGTCCTAGTGGCTGCAATGCAATATGATGTAGGAATTCGTTGAGGTATCCTGTAAGACAATCTACATCTCCACGGATGTTGGCCAAGTAATCTGTATGCAAAGCAATGTCGCCTACAACCATCCCATCTATATCGGTCACATAAGCCTTGAGGTCGGAGTTCAGCTTGTCAATTTTCTTCTTAAGCTCATCTCTAGATCCCCTGATAACATCCTTGCTAGTCAAAAATGCAGTTTTTAAAGCTATGAGGTGATTTGTGGCCTTCTACACACTCTTGTCCACATTTTGGGCCCACGTCTCTATCTTGTCTGGATCGGCTATAAACCGCCACTGTAGGGCATCAAAATCATCAAACCTCTTTAGGTAGGCCTCATTCTGCTTATTTTGCTCCTTGCGTATCACCTGTATGTTTGTAACCATAATAGTTTGAGCCACAATCAAAGCCTGTATACCTTTTAAAATATCATCCCATAGGGCAGCCTGCTGAGGTGGAGGTTGTGCTGAGGACGAGGATGCTCTAGGGTGACCATAAGCCGTAGGTGGCAGATCCTGGTGAAAGGTAGGAAAATCCTATGGAGGTGGATTACCATTATCTCCTGTCAGGCATCCTCTGCAAAGTAATATATGAAAGGGATCTCGTCTTCCTTATTGAACCCTGGTCCCAAAATTTCCTCCATCTACTGATCATCATCCGACTCCTGCTGAGGCTGAGGCATCGATAGTCTATGGCTATAGCTCACCCTATTTGGTTGGTGTGTAGTATCCATCTCTTTAAGGGTCATCAGCCTGATCCCATCTATAGCAGCATCATCTTCCCTGGCTAAGAGCATGTTGTATGCAGTCTCCTTGTCTAAGTATATACCCTCTCCTGTAGACGGTCCCATATACACCTCAAGCATCCCTTCTACCAACAATAACCTAGTCACCAAACCCCCAATAGATGTGGCCTCACCTGGGTTGCATTGGGTATTGTGAATATGCTCGAGAATAGTATGGCTCAGATCTATCGGCCTGCCTAACACCATGACCCATAATCCGTATATCTCTGCCACCATAAGGGAACTAGGACTGCCTAACCTGCCTATATATGAACAAAAAAGAAGCTTGTGCAAGTAGCACAACAACTGTGATCTCAGTAGTTTAGAATTTGCTATCCTTCTCACGTATGGGACCCTCGACTATGCAATCTCTGCCCACATCTCTATCGAGGTTGATCTCTTGGGTCTCATTACTCCCTCGCCTATAGGTAACCCCATGATCTGTGCAAAGTATCTGTGGGCAATCGACAATGTCTAACCGTGGATACAGTAGGTAATGAACCCCTCCTCATCATCTGACCTCTAGTTTTCCAAATATTGGAATGTAGCCAAAAACTTTCTAGTCAACTCTAGGTATGTTCTATATGCCCCCTAATAAAAACAAGTCCACCCGGCCTGGGCTATCAAGGCATCAGCCTCATCTATTAGCCCCAATTGTGTTGATATATGCCTTGACATGAATCGGTTTGGCAATATACGAGTCCTCCCTGGAGTACGATACAGGTTGCCTTGCTCCTATGTCATCCATATCGAATATTGGGGATCCATTCCTGTATGATTAAAAATCACATAGTTCACCTCGCATTCATCAAAAGAGTCTGTTTTAGCATTACAACAACCCGTGCCTGAATTTCAGCAGCATAACGGCTTAGAAAGACTAGGCCAAACCCTGCACAAAACTCAATCATAGAGCCATATTGGCTAAGCAACCTTTTATTTCTCCTAACCCGCCATCGGGTGTCTAGCAATCATGCAAAATGTATTCACAAAAATAGTGTGAATAAACTGATCCAAGCGGGTTATATAGTAAGGAAAAATCATCATTCATGCATGTGTATATTGATATACAAATCATATATAAATCTTGCCGATATTCTTATTGTTATTAACATACACATTCTCAATAACTCATGTCTCTACCCCTCTTCCTTTCTCATTGCCATTTATGAATCTTATTCACATGCCATTATCACTAACATGTAATTGCCATGCAAAAGACTAACACACACCATTACTACTTACAAAGTTTACACTTTAAGCTAAACAAATAAATAAAGAATGACATAAAAAAATGATTATTACATACTAACTTGTACTACCTACTAAATTCGTGTGTTGTCATTGTATGCACATGCTTTATCATTCATTTTTTTCTATAGTGTGTACATACAACCTACCATTTTCTACCAAGCAAAGGAAATGCCATGTGAATCAAGCAAATGTTGGATTTTAACGGTTACATGCATCACATACATGAGCAGAATTTTAAAATTTTTTAACCATTAGATCTATTCTTGCCATGAATACACAATATAACTATATGAGAATAAGAAAAATCACCTTTGATTTATTTTGAACAGTTGATTTTACTTCGCACCGGGTTGTCGCAAACTACAGTGTCCAAAATCGAACACCTCCAATGAGTAATCTACACTAGAGAGGGGTAAATTGAACCAAGAAATTGGTTTTTAACTAGGGCTGGCCGAAATTCCCAAGAGCTAGCTTAGGAGTTGGCGCAAAAGGGAGAGAGAGAATAGAGAAAAAGACTTTCTTTTTGTTTTAATCACATAACCCTAATTCTCATTAGTTGCCCTTTTATAGTTAGGTTAAAATTCCAACTCCTTAACGAGATTGGGCTCTTTAAAATTTCTAGAGAATTATTAATTAGGCCTCTGGAATTAATTATAATCATTTGGGTTTAATTAAATCCAAATTAAATCTTTTCATAAAAGACTGTGCATAAAACCCACAAACTAGGCCCTTTGTGCAACTAATTGGATTTAAATACCCAAATGGATTCCAAATCCAACCAAATTAAATATGTGAGTTCCATAACACTTATGTAACATATATAAATTAATTTGGTGCATGAAATGGGCCATTAAGGCCTTCTGTATTGGACTTGGCGTGTGGCCCTTACAGAAGGGCTTCCGCCAACTTTCTTCATTCCTCTAGCCCTTAATAATTCCTCTAATGGACTTATTAATTATTATACCAGTCCTATAACACTTATAGTAGTCCTATAACACTTATAAGACAATAATAATTAATCATGAAATACATTATTTCAATTAGGTCCAATTTACAGAACATTTCTCAAAAGTTCCGCGGACAATTTTATTTGATCATAATTAATCAAACTCTTTAATTAATTATTATCATATTCACTTCTCTACCTTCATAATAATATCAAATATTATTATCCTTGTCATTTTACCATTTTACCCTTTTCTCTATATGTGTGTGACCTATTGGGTTCCTGTCCATGTTGGCAGTATAATATGTAATTGTGGGTTCTATTCAAAACTCACATGATTCAAACTCCTTTAAATCATTTTATCAATCTCTATTGATATTTTGATACATCATTATACAAGTCGTGATTGGCCTCTAGCTAGGCATCATGACTACCCAAATGTCAAGAAAGTCATGTGGTTTGACTGTACCCTTCCATAGAAACAGTTACCATGCAATTACTCCTTTCACCACTCTTATCTCAATTAGATTCTGAGTATGGATTTCTGTCAACTCATATAAATCTAATTATGTATGTTATATTAATTTAACCATTGTTCCTAAAAAGCCCTTTATGGATCTCCATCCATCTTGGCATATTACTCTGGCCAGAGATTCTCTGAACAAGGCAATTATCGAATCATGCAAGATAACTTCCCTTGTTAAATCTGGGATGGTGAATCCTTTGTCAATCACTCAACTATCTTCAAGTAGGTCATGATATAGCCAATCTCCTAACTATGTTCACTCCCAGTTGGAAGTAATTAGTTATGGAGTCAAAGTATACCACTTGCTACTTAAGATAACTTTGGTGATCTCAAGTCTAAGGATACTTGCACAACTGCTATGAAGAGATTCCTCACTGACATAGATTTAATATCCATGTGAGGATTCTCTATACAGGTCTCTAATGAACTTGTTCTTCTAACAAGAATCCACATGCTAGCTTTGATTATCTTCCATAATCACAGTTATGATAACCACTGCTTGAACCATTTAAGAAGCATAACATGTGCTAGTCTGTCTGAATTAACAATGCCCTATCTTGTTAATTCTATGACTAGGGATATTTAGATATTAATACCTTTGCATGCAATAGACATCTCATATCATGAACACTTTTATGATTGCCTTTGCACTGTGTTCATAATATTTAGGACTTCACTTATTAATTTAAGATTTACAAACTCCTTTATTTAAACATTGCATTAGTAAATGAATGATGCCTTTTATTAAGAATATAAACTCATACATATGAGATACATCCCTATTACATGGGCTCTAGTGCATACTCTCTAATAATCTCCCACTTGCACTAGAGCCAATCACTTATATGTCTTAGACCTATGCTATTTATATGGTGATCATGCTTAATCTGGAAAAGTGCTTTAGTGAGGGGATCTACCACATTATCATCTGTGGGAACCCTTTCTATTTTCACATCATTTTTAGCTACTATTTCCCTTCTGAGATGGTAGCATCTGAGAACATGCTTGGATAGCTGATGAGACCGTGGTTCCTTTGCTTGTATAATGGCTCCATTGTTGTCACAATATAAAGGAATCGGACCAACAATGCTAGGCACCACTCCTAGTTCAGTTATGAACTTTTTGATCAAGACTACTTCTTTAGTTTCTTTCAAATAGCAATGTACTCAGCTTCTGTTGTGGAATCAGAAGTTGTTTCTTGTTTGGAACTCTTCCAACTATCTGCTCCCCCTTCCATTATGAACACATAACCAGACTTTTATTTACAATCATCTTTGTCAGATTGGAAGCTAGCATCTATATACCCATTTACTTCCAAATTGCCCTCTCTATATACAAAGAATATATCCTTAGTCCTTCTCAAGTACTTAAGGATATTCTTGACAGCTGCCTAGTGTTCCTCTCCTAAATTTGATTGGAATCTACTTGTGACACTCAAAGTAAATGCTACATCTGGATATGTACATAATATAGCATGCATGATAGAACCAATTGCAGATGCATATGGTATTCTATTCATGCTTTCTCTATCCTCTAGTGTCTGCAGACACATAGACTTAGAAAGGTGTTTTCCATGCACCATGGGTATAAACCCTTTCTTAGAGAGATCCATATTGAGCCTCTTCAATACTTTATCTATATATGTACTTTGAGAAAGACCTAGCAACCTATTGGATCTATCTCTATAGATCCTTATTCCCAAAATATAGGATGCGTCTCCAAGGTCTTTTATGAAGAATTGTTTGGATAACCATATTCTAACAGATTGGAGAAGAGAAATGTCATTTCCCATGATCAATATGTCATCTACATATAGAACTAAGAAGACAATTGCACTCCCACTAACCCTTTTATACACACAAGATTCATCTTCATTTTGTGAGAAACAAAACTCTTTGATTGTCTCATTGAATCGTATGTTCTAGCTCATAGAGGCTTGCTTCAATCCATAAATGGATCTTTGAAGCTTGCATTCCTTTTTGCCATTTCCTGATGTAAACCCTTCTGGTTGTGTCATACACACATCCTCATTCAGATTTCCATTTAGGAAAGCTATCTTCACATCCATTTGCCAAATCTCATAATCATAATGAGCTGCAATGGCTAAAAGTATTCTTATAGACTTAAGCATTGCCATAGGAGAAAAGGTTTCATCATAGTCAATACCTTCCTTTTGACGTTAACCCTTTGCTACAAAGCGAGCTTTATAGGTAACTATATTACCTTCCATGTTGGTTTTCTTGTTGAAGACCCATTTGCACCCTATGGGTTTTATCCCTTCAGGTGGTTGAGTTAAAGTCCATACTTTATTATCACAAATGGAGTCCATTTCAGATTGCATAGCCTTAAGCCATAAATCATGTTCTGAACTATTCAAAACTTCTTGATAGCTTGTAGGCTCATTGTCCTCTACTACAGCTATGCCTCTATCCAAATCAATTTGAAATCCATATCTCACAGGGATAGAATGCATCCTAGTAGATCTTCTAGGATTTTGTGTATAATCAGGTTCAACTGTAATCTCATCATTATGAAATTCAGTTTTGGGTACAATCGATTGATCTACTTCTATTTGTGGGTCTTAAACTTCACCAAGTTCAATTTTACTCCCATTGTCCTCTCGTAGGAGAAATTCTCTTTTCAAGAAGACAACATGCCTTGAAACAAATACCTTTTGTACTAAGGGATGATAGAAATAATAGCCAAATATTTCTTTTTGATATCCCACAAATAAGTATTTGTCAGACTTAACATCTAGTTTGTCTGACATTGTCCTCTTCACATAAGCAGGACAACCCCATACTTTCATATGAGAAAGCGTGGGTTTCTTGTTATTCCATATCTCCTATGGAGTAACATCAACCAATTTACTAGGAACTCTGTTTAACACATAAACAACAGTTTCTAGTGCATATCCCCAAAAGGACTTAGGCAAGTCTGCTCGGCTCATTATTGATCGAACCATATCTAATAGTGTTCAATTTCTCCTTTCAGATGCACCATTGTGTTGTGGTGTATATGGTGGATTCCATTAAGATAAAATCCCATTATCTCTAAGATAATCCTGAAATTCTTGGCTTAAGTATTCTCCACCTCGATCTGATCTAAGTGTTTTAATACTCTTGCCAAGTTATTTCTCTACTTCATTTCTGAATTCTTTGAACTTTTCAAATGCTTTTGATTTATATTTCAATAGATAGATGTATCCAAACTTGGAATAATCATCTATGAAAGTAATGAAGTAGAAGTAACCTCCTCTGGCATGTGTAGTCATTGGAGCACATACATCTGAATGTATTAAGTCCAAAACCATTTTAGCTCTTTCTCCTTTACCAATAAAGGGAGCTTTTGTCATTTTTCCCAATAAACAAGATTTGCATGTATCAAATGATTCATTGTCAAATGATCCCAAATCACCTGACTTGTATAATTTGGTCATGCATTTCTCATTTATATGGCCTAAATGACAATGCCATAAATATGAGGTATTTAGATTATCATGTTTCATTCTCTTGGTATCCACATTATGCACTTCTTTAATTAAATAAAGAGCAAATATACTTTTCTCAATGATAGCTTTTGCATAAAACATATTGTTCTTAAAAATGTAACAACACTTGTCCTTTAAAGAAATGTCATAATCATTCAATAAACAACTGAAAGAAACAATACTCTTGGATAAAGCAGGAACATAATAACAATTATTTAATTCCAGTACTAATCCACTTGGAAGAGGCAAATGGTAAGTCCCCACAACCGTTGTAGAGATGTTTTATCCAGTAGCTGACTGCAAACATATCTCTGCATTTCTAACTCTTCTAAAGCTTCTAAGCCTCTGTAGATCATTACACATATGAGATCCATTTCTGATATCTAATACCCAAGATTTTTTTGAAGCAATAGAATAAGTATTAATTTCAATCATATGAATACCTGAAGTAGAAGCATCAGCTTGCTTCTTCTCCTTGAGAGAATCTATATAGGCCTTGCAGTTATGCTTCCAATGACCATCCTTTCCACAATGGAAGCAAATTCCTTTGGGATTCTCTTTCTTGGCAACCTTCTTCTTGGAGATCCCACCATTCTTTGATTGCGCCTTGGTTATCTTCTTCTTTTTTTTCTTCTTGCCTTTAGTAGAAGTGACAACCATAACACTTTTTGGATCCTTCTTAAAGGATCCATCAGCTATCTTGAGCATGTTGATTAACTCAAGAATGGTTACTTGGATCATGTTCATGTTGAAGTTAAGCACGAAAGGTGCATAAATTGGAGCCAACAAGTACAAGATTAAATCTATGTATAGATCATTATCCATAACATTGCCAAGTCTACTCAAATGCTCAATATACCCATACATCTTCAATGCATGAGTAGCAGCTGAAATGCCTTCCACCATTTTGCACCTAAATAGAGCTCGAACAATCTCATATTACTCAGTTCTAGCCTGAGAAGAATAAACCTCCTCTAGATTCAAAATGATGGTTCTAGCATCCATCATCTCATATTACTTTTGAAGCTCCGAGGACATAGCACCCAACTGATGGAATTTAACGGTTACATGCATCACATACATGAGCGAAATTTTAAAATTTTTAACCATTAGATCTGATCTTGCCATGAATACACAATATTACTATATGAGAATAAGAAAAATCACCTTTGATTTTTGTTGAACAGTTGATTTTACTTCGCACCGGGTTGTCGCAAACCACAGTGTCCAAAATCGAACACCTCCAATGAGTAATCCACACTAGAGAGGGGTAAATTGAACCAAAAAATTGTTGTTCAATTAGGGCTGGCCGAAATTCCCAAGAGCTAGCTTGGGAAGTGGCGCAAAAAGGGAGAGAGTTTTTAGAGAAAGGACTTTCCTTTTGTTTTAATCACTTAACCCTAATTCTCATTAGTTGGCCTTTTATAGTTAGGTTAAAATTCCAACTCCTTAATGAGATTGGGCTCTTTAAAATTGCTGGAGAATTATTAATTGGGCCTCTGGAATTAATTATAATCATTTGGGCTTAATTAAATCCAAATTAAATCTTTTCATAAAAGACCATGCACAAAATCCACAAACTAGGCCCTATGTGCATCTAATTGGATTTAAATACCCAAATGGATTCCAAATCCAACCAAAATAAATATGTGAGTTCCATAACACTTATGTAACATATATAAATTAATTTGGTCAAAGAAAAAGCCCTCTAAGCCCTTCTGTTTGGTGTTGGCGTGTAGCCCTCTTCTGGAGGGCTTCCTCCAACTTCTTCATTCCTTTGGCCCTTTATAATTTCTCCAATGGTCCTATTAATTATTATATCAGTCCTATAACACTTATAGTAGTCTTATAACACTTATAAGACAATAATAATTAATCATGAAATACATTATTTCATTTAGGTCCAATTTACAGAACATTTCTCAAAAGTTCCGCGGACAATTTTATTTGATCATAATTAATTAAACTCTTTAATTAATTATTATCATATTCTCCTCTCTACCTTTATAATAATATCAAATATTATTATCCTTGTCATTTTACCATTTTACCCTTTTCTCTATATATGTGTGACCTATTGGGTTCCTGTCCATGTTGGCAGTATAATATGTAATTGTGAGTTCTATTCAAAACTCACATGATTTAAACTCCTTTAAATCATTTTATCAATCTCTATTGATATTTTGATACATCATTATACAAGTCATGATTGGCCTCTAGCTAGGCATCATGACTACCCAAATGTCAGGAAAGTTATGTGGTTTGACTGTACCCTTCCATAGAAACAGTTACCGTGCAATTACTCCTTTCACCACTCTTATCTCAATTAGATTATGAGTATGGATTTCTGTCAACTCATATAAATCTAATTATGTATGTTCTATTAATTTAACCATTGTTCCTAAATGCCCTTCATGGATCTCCATCCATCTCGGCATATTACTCTGGCCAAAGATTCAATGAACAAGGCAATTATAGAATCATGCGAGATAACTTCCCTTGTTAAATCTGGGATGGTGAATCCTTTGTCAATCACTCAACTCTCTTCAAGTAGGTCATGATATACCCAATCTCCTAACTATGTTCACTCCCAGTTGGAAGTAATCAGTTATGGAGTCAATGTATATCACTTGCTACTTAAGATAACTTTGGTGATCTCAAGTCTAAGGATACTTGCACAACCGCTATGAAGAGATTCCTCACTGACATAGATTTAATATCCATATGAGGATTCTCTTTGCAGGTCTCCAATGAACTTGTTCCTCTAACAAGCATCCACATGTTAGCTTTGATTATCATCCATAATCGCAACTATGAGAACCATTGCTTGAACCATTCAAGAAGCATAACATGTGCTAGTCTGTCCGAATTAACAATGTCCTATCTTATTAATTCTATGACTAGGGATATTTAGATATTAACACATTTGCATGCGATAGACATCTCACATCATGAACACCTTCATGATTGCCTTTGCACTGTGTTTATAATATCTAGGACTTCATTTATTAATTTAAGATTTACAAACTCATGTATTCAAACACAGCATTAATAAATGAATGATGCCTTTTATTAAGAATATAAATTTCATACATATGAAAAACATCCCTATTACATGGGCTCTAGGGCATACTCTCTAACACCAATATTAGACATGCTGCCGCTTCACTATCCTCCATGTATTTTCGATAAGTGCCTTTGATCTCATCAATGGCATCATCTAATAGAAGTGGTGGTGGATCTTTATCCAAGACATGATGGATCTTTTCAGCTCTGAAAACAATTCTCACTCGCTTAATCTAGTCAGAATATTTGATGCCAACGAGTTTGTTATCCAAGATTGATCGTATATTAATGTTTGATGTACTCATGATGATGACCTAGATGTGAAAAAGAAAACTTATAAGAGTATGTTCATATATATGTATGTATTAATAATGTCTTTAATTAATCCATTTACTCCCACTATTTTATTGCGAATTAATAACCTTCACTATATAATTCGAGAAAACCCGATGGTTTTCCTAGTGGGCCAATATCCAATCCTTGATATATAATTTGACCTTGACTGTGGTTAACAAGCCAAACTCCATACCCTTGAAAGGTAGGTATCTCTATACTAATTGTGTCTCTACACAACTATTGGATCATTAGGTTATCAACTCTTGATGCATGCATATCGTATATGCATTCCCTAATCTTGCCTCTCGAACCATTAGCTTTGACTGTGGTCAACAAGGTAATGGGCTATCTAAGATGAACCATTTAATTAGATTTGAACATATTTAATATAATGTGAGCTTGACTGTGGTCAACAACCCACACTATAAAGAACTCTGGTTCTCCTCAAATTAATGGAAGGCTTATGTACCTTAGTATTTGTTTGAGGGTTTTAGTTAATTAAGTCTCATCATACATTGTTGGCATACATTGGTATGCATCCTATATCTATCACATAAATATAAGCATACAAATATGGTATAGATATGGAATTTACTACATTGATTTCCCCGAGCCAAGAGGGAAATCAAAAGGTCACACCAAGGTAGTATGCATGATTCAAACAAGTAAAAATAATTATATTATCTTCAAGCTTGTTGGTGATGGAGTATGACATGGTATGAACATGGCAATCACGCAGCGGAAAAATGACAAAAAAGATCATACATGCCAAACAATTCCATGACAAGAATCGAAACATGCAATTTTAGGGTTTTGAAACTTACAACTTTTGATGCCTTTTAAATCTTGAATTTGGTGATGACCAGTAGCTAAGATGACTTTGTCCACCTTAGATCTCGATTACCAATGCCAAGGAATAGCCTTTTATGCCACTCCCTCTATTCTCACACACATAATTGCACCGCCGGCTTAAAATCGAGATTGCTAGCTCTCTTTTAAGGTATTGTGTAATGGCTATGGTTTGAAGCTACAAAATTTGATTTTGTACTTCTCATAGGTTGCTATTACTACCCAAGAGCACAAGAGAATGAGGAACAATCCTTTCTCCTTGTGAAAATTGGACCAAAAGAATTAAGAGAGAGAGAGAGAGGAGTTCACGCCAAAACCATAGAATAACTAGGGTTTCACGCCACACTTAGATAAAAAAAAGGGTTTTATTTTTTTTCTCATTCAATTTATATTATTTATGTTCTTAAGTGATAAATCTAAAATCAAATACTTAAAGATAATTAATTTTAGCCTTTATCACTTCTTTAAAATAAGAAATATATATTGATTAAAACTCCTTAAAATTTATCAAAGATAAAAACATAAGACATATTAACCAAATAAATCACTTATTAAAGAAATTCACATGTGCCGAAATTCCTTCAATATATATCTTGGAATTTCAGTTAAGACATCCTTAATTAAGTTTTTTAATTTGATTATTATTCTTTTAGGTATTAATACTCAATTAATTAAATTAATACAAGACATTTAATTAATTGAAATTAAACCTTATGGGCTGAATTTCTCTCTCTCATGGACCAAGGTCCAATAGCAATTTTATAACCCATTACACACATTAATTTGACTTTAATTAAAAGCCTAATTAATGCCCAATACATTATTTAAATATTTTAAGTCCAATGCTTTGTGTGCGATCCTATAGGTCCATTTAATGTTGGCAATGAATTAATAAATTAATTCAAAGGCTATATATATTCTCTAGCAAGATATTATATCATTCCAAATTAATTGAAAATGCATATGGCATTTAGTGACCTAATGCAATTTTGAATAGTCCCTTACCCATAAATATCAGAATTAATAGATAGAGCATGGAACTAGTCATCCTTATATATATTAATTCATTTCTTGATATTACAGTGACACTAAACTCTCAGATAAATAATGATTACTCATTATTTCATCTCGGTATGGCCATACACTTCTTAGTTCACTGATCAAATGGCCGATGATATTTTTCTCTCTTATCGAAAGGGGTAAATCCCTTCACTTCTCTCATGCTCTCTAACATGAATCAATGCATACCCAAGCATAACCGTACTTGTCACTCTGTTACGAGCACGTTAGGTGTATGTTAAAGCACACATTAATTCATAAAGAGTTTCGTAGAGATTTTAGGTCTAAGAACTCCGATACAAAACTTGCATATGAGAAACACTTATGACATGTACCATGTAGTGTTCTCATGAGCGGATCGAATCTAGATACCATGTTCTAAACATGTATCTATGATATCTGATTGACACTCTTGTCCTTATGATCTGTAAGACAGAACTCAACTTATCAGAGAGAGCATACTAGTCTTAATTCATCTGTTATTCCCATAACAATGACTGACTAGGGATTTGTAGAATGAAGTCTCATTTGTTTCAAGGTCTTACAACCATGTGCCTCACACATGATAACTTAAATTGAACCAACATTCTTGGATGGTTTTATCAATTGATATGCACATGAATACAATAGATAAACAATTACCTCATTTTATTATTAAAGTGTTTTATTACAATGCATTATGCTAGGGCTTACTCTAACAATCTCCCACTAGCACTAGTCCCAATTGGGCATAGCCCTAAGACCGAACGCTCTCAAATGAGCTTCGTGCAGATTTGGACACAACTGTTTCATCAAAGGATCTGCTACATTGTCTTCACTTGCTATCTTGCAACCTTGACGTCCCCATGATCAATGATTTCTCTAATCAGATGGTACCTTGTGAGTATGTGTTTGGATTTCTGGTGTGATCGGGGCTCTTTTGCCTGTGCGATGGCCCCGTTGTTGTCACAGAAAATTTCTAATGGATCTAAGATGCTTGGGACCACTCCTAATCTAGAAATAAAATTCTTAATCCAAACAGCCTCTTTTGCAGCCTCACTCGCTGCAATATATTCAGATTCTGTAGTTGAGTCGGCAACGGTCTCTTTGCTTCAAGCTTCTCCAGCTGATAGCACCACCGTTCAAAACAAAATGAATCCAGATTGCGATCTAGAATCCTGAGTGCTGTTCTGAAAAGCAGCATCGACATAACCTTGTATGACGAGCTCTTCTTGACCACCATACACCAAGAAGTGATTCTTCGTCCTTCGCAGGTATTTCGGAATCCCCTTTACAGCAGACCAGTGCTTTTCACCATGGTCTTGCTGAAACCTACTGGTTATACTCAATGCATGAGCAACATCCAACCTAGTATATAACATAGCGTACATGATAGATCCAATAGCAGATGCATATGGGATTCTACTCATGTTGTCCTTTCCTTTTTGGTTTTAGGGCACTGTTCTTTAGTCAAAGGAACTCCCAAAGCCAAAGGTATGTACCCTTTCTTTGAGTCTCCCATACTAAAATGCTTAGTACTTTGTCTATGTACTTTTCTTGACTTAGTCCCAAGAGCCAATTCGATCTATCTCTATAGATTCGAATACCAAGTATTGTCTCGACTTCACCTAAGTCTTTCATTGAGAAACATTTTCCCAACCATTGCTTAACCTTTTGCAATATTGGAATGTCATTCCCAATGAGAAGGATGTCATCCACATATAGGACCAGAAATACTACTATGCTCCCACTAACATTCTTGTACACACAAGGCTCATCTTCGTTCTTGATGAAGTCAAATTCTTTGACTGCCTTATCAAAACGAAGATTCCAACTTCGGGATGCTTGCTTTAATCCATAAATGGATTTTTAAAGCTTGCAAACCTTCTTAGGATGTTTGGGATTGACAAAACCTTCAGGCTGTGTCATATACACATCCTCAAGTAAATTTTCATTGAGAAAAGCAATTTTGACATCCATTTGCCATATCTCATAATCATGATATGCAGCTATGGCAAGCAAGATCCTAATGGACTTGAGCATGACTACAGGTGAAAAGGTCTCGTCATAGTCTACACCATAAGTTTGTCGAAAACCTTTTGCTACTAGTCTACCTTTGTAGGTCTTATCAGCTTTGAGTTTGAATAGCCACTTGCATTCAATTACCTTAGCACCTTCCGGTGGATCAACCAAGGTCCAAACTAGGTTATCGTACATTGATTGCATCTTGGATTTCATGGCTTTAAGCCAATTTTCTGAGTCTGGGCTCTCAATAGCTTCTCGGTAGGTAGTAGGATCCTCACGATCTACTAACTCAATAGTGTCATTGTCAGTGATTAGAAATCTATATCTCTCAATCTCCTGATGTACCCTACCGAACCTTCTAGGTTCTTGTGTAATGGGTTATTGTTCAACAATTGGTTGTGAACTTGATCCCATTTCCAACTCATCCTCTATTGGAGTTTGTGGCGCTTGAATTTCTCCAAGTTCTACTTTACTCCCACTGTCTTTCTTGAGAAGGAACTCCTTTTCCAAGAAAAAAGCCTTTCGAGCAACAAATACTTTGTTCTCGACTCGTGAGTAAAAGTAGTATCCCTTTGTTTCTTTAGGATAACCCACAAACAAGCAGACACTAGATTTGGACTCTAGTTCGTTAGATGTTAATTTCTTAACATGTGCTTCACAGCCCCAAATCCTAAGAAAAGACATATTGGGTTCTTTCCCAGTCCATACCTCGTATGGTGTCTTCTCAACTGCTTTAGTTGGAGTACGGTTCAATAGAAATGCAGCAGTTTCTAATGCATAACCCCAAAAAGAGATAGGAAGATTAGCTTGACTCATCATAGATCGAACATGTCCAACAGAGTTCGATTTCTCCTTTCGAACACACCATTCCATTGAGGTGTTCCAGGAGGAGTGAGCTGTAAAATAATACCACACTCATTTAGATGACTGTCAAACTCTTAGCTTAAGTATTCGCCGCCTCGATCTGATCGAATGGCTTTTATACTTTTGCCAAGTTGGTTTTCTACTTCGTTCTTAAGCTCTTTGAATTTCTCAAAAGTTTCAAACTTGTACTTCATTAGATAGACATAGCCATATCTACTAAAGTCATCTGTGAATGTCACGAAGTAGCTAAAACCACCTCTAGCATGTGTACTTAAAGGTCCACATACATTGGTATGTATTAGTTCCAATAAGCCATTAGTCCTCTCACCTTTCTTATTAAAAAGACTCTTTGTCATTTTTCCATGCAAACATGGCTGGCATATGTCATAAGACTCTAAGTCGAATGACCCAAGCACTCCAGTTTTGTGGAGTCTTGAAATGCATTTTTCGTTTGCATGTCCTAAACGACAATGCCAGAAGTAAGTAGGGTTCAATTCATTTGACTTAACCCTCTTCGTATTAATGTTGTATATGGACTCTTTGTTTTGTAGATCAGGGATATAAAGGCCATTTTGCAACATGGCATTGCCATAAGAAATGTCTTGGCGACGAATATGAGCATTGCCATTTTTAATAACAAAATCAAATTCATCATTATCCAAACATAAAACTGAAATAATTTTTCTGCTCATAGCAGGCACATAATAACAATTATTCAAAACAATACAAAGTCTGGAAGGTAAAGTGAGGTGATAGTCGCCTATCTCCATGGCAGCAACTCGTGCTCCATTCCCTACACGGAGGTCCACTTCATTCTTCCCAAGTAACCGCCTATTTATTAGCCAGTACACATTTTAACAAATGTGAGAACCACAACCGGTATCCAATACCCAAGTGGTAGAAACAGAAAGGTTAATCTCAACAACAAAAATACTAGAACTGGACGCCTTGGCTCCATTCTTCTTTTGTTCTTCCTTGTAGAGAGCGCAATTCTTCCTCCAATGCCCTATCTTGTTGCAATGGAAGCAAGTGCTCTCACTCTCTTTGAGCTTCTGCGCCTTGGGCTTGAGGTGCACTCCCAGCTGACTTGAACCGAGTCAGGTCATTTTTGGGTTTTGCCTTTCCCTTTTCCTTTCCCTTAGCGGGTCCCTTTTTAATGTCCCCTTGAACCATCAATACCGGATTGGTCTTTCGAATGTTCTCTTCAGCATTCTTAAGCATCCCATGGAGCTCAGTGACTGACATGTTCATTGCATGCATGTTATAATTCATCACGAATGGATCATAATCATCAGTCAATGATCCTAAGATCAAGTCAGTGGCCAATTCCTTTGGCACTTGTACCTCAAGCTTCTCAAGAGTATCAAGATACCCTTTCATTATGAGTACATAGGTACTAACAGGAGTACCCGCAACCATCTTACAAGAAATTAAGGCCTTTGTTGTCGCGAACCTCTCGTGACGAGCTTGCTTTTGGAACATCTCCTTGAGGTGCACCATGATAGCATAAGCCTCTTGGTCCATAAATTGCTTTTGCAAGTTAGGCACCATTGTGGCTAGCATCAAACAGGTCACATCATTGGAGTCGTTCTTCTTGGTCTCAAAAGTTTCCTTTTAAACCGCAGAGGCGTTCCTAGCAGGTTCTTTAGGCATGGGTGCATCCAAAACATACGACTTTTTCTCTTGCTTAAGAATTATTCTTAAGTTTTGAGACCAGTCTATGAAATTAGTGCCATTCAATTTGTCCTTTTCGAGGACCAATCGCAGTGAGAAATTGTTGTTTGAAGATGCCATTTTCAATCTACAATAAAATTTAGCAAGATTAAATGAGGTCTTATTTATGATCCCACAAACCGAATTAATATCCCTTTAAATAATTTGCATTAGTGATTTAATGTGTGCCAAGAGTCACTTTTCACAACAACTTATTAGTCAAGCTGAGCTTGTACACCTAATAAGTTAAGTTACTTAGGTAGGAAAACTTTCCAATCATGTCTCGTACATGACTCTTGGATCAAATGGGCTAACATCTTAAGATGTTATAGCACAACCCATTTATTAGTTGCCTAGGTTCGGGCATCCCTTTCCATGTTAAGTCTAACTTACTTTCACAACCCATGCCTCACAAAGATAATCGGGCGCATCTAGGACTCCTAGTCTACGTGACCGATGATCGATGCCTTGACATGTTTCGAATTAGGAAGGCAACTTTATGACTTACAATTTTTTAGGGATTCATTTTATTATGGCTTACATGGCATACGCTTTGTCATCCATACATAGCAGCATATATGTAATTGCATAAAGTAAAGCGTGACAAACATGGGCCCAAAAACCTACAACTAAGATTCTATACTATTACATAAGAATCTTTGAGTTGGGCTTCGTTTTGATTTACAAAGTCTTCAAATAAATTCTATTATAAGAAATAAATGAACTTTTAAAATAAAATATAATGGCACGTAGGCCATATTTAATTACAAAAACCCAGGGCCCATGAATGCACCATGCATATCCATTCATCACACCAAACAAGCAATAAATATACATAGCATTCATGGATCAAACAAAGTCCAATTTTAATTAATTTAGCCAAGCCCATTAATGGAAATTGTGTACTTGAACCTTTAAGAGATGACCTCGTGATGGGTCTGGGCCGAAGCCCAATGACTAAATCCTCTTATTGAATAAGTTCTCTTAAAAGCCCAAAACACAAACTAGTTAGATTTGTGCCATAAATCAACTCTAGTATAATTTCCAATTTTGCCATTTTTAATTTTATTTCAATACAGCCCATAAACATTAAAAATACATATAATATGTGCTAACATGAATTAAAAATAAAATCATGAAGAATACATATATAGTACACGCATTCATACAAAGACAAACAAACAACAAAACTAGTTGCTTAATGCTTATGTAATGCCATAAAATCCACAAACATTTAAATCAATTTTATGAGTCATTTAATAATCTAAATAAGATCATAAATATTGATTTAATATTCTGTACCATTTTAATCTAAATTTGTTTTTACCATTTTAATCAAAACAGAACAAACAATTGATTAAACATGTAACAAACACAAACTAGTCATAGTTTTAAGTGATTTTAAAATTAATCAATTAAATTGTCATGGACCAGAATTAAAACCAAATTTAAAACATGTCCAAACCTGATATTTAATCTTTAAAAATCACTTACAAACATTCAAAAAACGTTTTTACATTTAATATTTAAAACTAGTTGTTAAACTTACAATTACATGCCAAAATGTACCTAGTTTTAATATTAACATGTACCATCAGGTATTAGCAATTAAATCTGACCATTAATAGCTCCTAGAACATCTTAGGACAGTATATTAACATGTCATATTAATTATAATACCTATCTAATCAATTAAAATCGTTTTTACACCAAAACAATGCAAAAAACTCAAAACAGAATTTTTCAGATTTGCATGTTTTCATAATGACGATTTTTAATTAATTTTTTCATGCATCTAAAGCACTAAAATAGCATGTTTAGGCTCTGATACCACTGATTGAATATGACATGGTATGAACATGGCAATCACGCAGCGAAAAAATGACAAAAAAGATCATACATGTCAAACAATTCCACGACAAGAATCGAAACATGCAATTTTAGGATTTTGAAACTTACAACTTTTGATGCCTTTTAAATCTTGAATTTGGTGATGACCAGCAACTAAGATGACTTGGTCCGCCTTAGATCTCGATCACTAATGCCAAGGAACAGCCTTTTACGCCACTCCTCTATTCTCACACACACAATTGAACAGCCGGCTTAAATCGAGATTGCTAGCTCTCTTTTAAGTATTGTGTAATGGCTATGGTTTAAAGCTACAAAATTTGATTTTGTACTTCTCTTAGGTTGCTATTACTACCCAAGAACACAAGAGAATGAGGAACAATCCTTTCTCCTTGTGAAAATTGGACCAAAAGAATTAAGAGAGAGAGAGAGAGGAGTTCATGCCTAAACCATAGAATAACTAGGGTTTCACGCCACACTTAGATAAAAAAAAGGGTTTTATTTTTTTTCTCATTCAATATATATTATTTCTTTTCTTAAGTGATAAATCTAAAATCAAATACTTAAAGATAATTAATTTTAGCCTTTATCACTTCTTTAAAATAAGAAATATATATTGATTAAAACTCCTTAAAATTTATCCAAGATAAAAACATAAGACATATTAACCAAATAAATCTCTTAATAAAGAAATTCACATGTGCCGAAATTCCTTCAATATATATCTTGGAATTTCGGTTAAGACATCTTTAATTAAGTGTTTTAATTTGATTATTATTCTTTTAGGTATTAATACTCAATAAATTAAATTAATACAAGACATTTAATTAATTGAAATTAAACCTTATGGGCTGAATTTCTCTCTCTCATGGACCAAGGTCCAATAGCAATTTTATAACCCATTACACACATTAATTTGACTTTAATTAAAAGCCCAAATTAATGCCCAATACATTATTTAAATATTTTAAGCCCAATGCTTTGTGTGCGATCCTATAGGTCCATTTAATGTTCGCAATGAATTAATAAATTAATTCAAAAGCTATATATATTCTCTAGCAAGATATTATAGCATTCAAAATTAAATGAAAATGCATATGGCATTTAGTGACCTAATGCAATTTTGCATAGTCCCTTATCCATAAATATCAGAATTAATATAAGGCATGGAACTAGTCATCCTTATATATATTAATTCCTTTCTTGATATTACAGTGGCACTAAACTCTTAAATAAATAATGATTACTCGTTATTTCATCTCGGTATGGCCATGCACTTCTTAGTTCACTGATCAAGTGGCCATGCATATTCTCTCTTATCGAGAGGGGTAATCCCTTCACTTCTCTCATGCTCTCTAACATGAATCAATGCATACCCACGCATACCCGTACTTGTCATTCTATTACGAGCATGTTAGGTGTATGTCAAAGCACACATTAATTCATAAAGAGTTTCATAGAGATTTTAGGTCTAAGAACTCCGATACAAAACTTGCATATGAGAAACACTTATGACTTGTACCATGTAGTGTTCTCATGAGCGGATCGAATCCAGATACCATGTTCTAAACATGTATCTATGATCTCTGATTGACACTCTTGTCCTTATGATCCGTAAGACATAACTCAACTTATCAGAGAGAGCATACAAGTCTTAATTCATATGTTATTCCCATAAAAACAACTGACTAGGGATATTTAGAATGAAGTCTCATTTGTTTCAAGGTCTTACAACCATGTGCCTCACACATGATAACTTAAACTGAACCAACATTCTTGGATGGTTTTATCAATTGATATGCACAGGAATACAATAGATAAAACAATTGGCTCATTTTATTAATTAAAGTGTTTTATTATAATGCATTGGGGCTAGGGCGTACACTAAATGTTGAATCTCCATCCGACCGATTTTGCTCCTTGATAGTGATCTCCATCTCTATTTCTAATTCTAATCTAAGTAATCTAATTACATATTATAATTTGCAAAGAAATACAAACCAAAAACAAGTGGTCGGGACATGAAAGTCCTCATTGGGCAAAAACATGCACAATGCTCAATCACATTAGGCCTTATCCATAACTATCCATTATGCCAATCATACACCCTTATATGCATTTTTAATGCATAAAGTAATGGATTACTAACTTTTTTTCAACTCTTGAAACATACTTTTGAGTTATTTTAATAACATGATCAAATTAGGAAACTTTTTTCCGTTTTGGAAACTTTCATTTTAGGAAACCTTTTTGTATGCATGTGTTCTTGTTAGAGAGTATGCCCTAGAGCCCATGTAATAGGGATGTTTTTCATATGTATGAAATTTATATTCTTAATAAAATGCATCATTCATTTATTAATGCTATGTTTAAATACATGAGTTTGTAAATCTTAAATTAATAAATGAAGTCCTAGATATTATAACAACAGTGCAAAGGCAATCATGAAGGTGTTCATGATGTGAGATGTCTATCGCAAACAAATTTGTTAATATCTAAATATCCTTAGTCATAGAATTAACAAGATAGGACATTGTTAATTCGGATAGACTAGCACATGTTATGCTTCTTGAATGGTTCAAGCAGTGGTTCTCATAATTGTGATTATGGATGATAATCAAAGCTAACATGTCGATGCTTGTTAGAGGAACAAGTTCATTGGAGACGTGCAAAGAGAATCCTCATATGGATATTAAATCTATGTCAGTGAGGAATCTCTTCATAGCGGTTGTGCAAGTATCCTTAGACTTGAGATCACCAAAGTTATCTTAAGTAGCAAGTGGTATACTTTGACTCTATAACTGATTACTTCCAAGTGGGAGTGAACATAGTTAGGAGATTGGGTATATAATGACCTACTTGAAGATAGTTGAGTGATTGACAAAGGATTCACCATCCCAGATTTAACAAGGGAAGTTATCTCGCATGATTCTATAATTGCCTTATTCAGAGAATCTCTGGCCAGAGTAATATGCCGAGATGGATGGAGATCCATGAAGGGCATTTTAGGAACAATGGTTAAATTAATAGAACATACATAATTAGATTTATATGAGTTGACAGAAATCCATACTCAGAATCTAATTGAGATAAGAGTGGTGAAAGGAGTAATTGCACGGTAACTGTTTCTATGGAAGGGTACAGTCAAATCACATAAATTTCCTGACATTTGGATAGTCATGATGCCTAGCTATAGGCCAATCATGACTTGTATAATGATGTATCAAAATATCAATAGAGATTGATAAAATGATTTAAAGGAGTTTAAATCATGTGAGTTTTGAATAGAACTCAGAATTACATATTATACTGCCAACATGGACAGGAACCCAATAGGTCACACACATATAGAGAAAAGGGTAAAATGGTAAAATGACAAGGATAATAATATTTGATATTATTATGAAGGTAGAGAAGATAATATGATAATAATTAATTAAAGAGTTTAATTAATTATGATTAAATAAAATTGTCCGAGGAACTTTTGAGAAATGTTCTGTAAATTGAACCTAAATGAAATAATGTATTTCATGATTAATTATTATTGTCTTATAAGTGTGATAAGACTACTATAAGTGTTATAGGACTGATATAATAATTAATAGGACCATTGGAGGAATTATTAAGGGCCAGAGGAATGAAGAAAGTTGGCGAAAGCCCTCTAGAAGAGGGCCATACGCCAACTCCATACGGAAGGGCTTAGAGGGATTTTTCTTGGACCAAATTAATTTATATATGTTACATAAGTGTTATGGAACTCACATATTTAATTTGGTTGGATTTGAAATCCATTTGGGTATTTAAATCCAATTAGATGCACAAAGGGCCTAGTTTGTGGATTTTATGCATGGTCTTTTATGAAAAGATTTAATTTGGATTTAATTAAGCCCAAATGATTATAATTAATTCCAGAGGCCCAATTAATAATTCTCCAGCAATTTTAAAGAGCCCAATCTCATTAAGGAGTTGGAATTTTAACCTAACTGTAAAAGGCCAACTAATGAGAATTAGGGTTAAGTGATTAAAACAAAAAGAAAGTCTTTTCTCTTAATCTCTCTCCCTTTTTGCGCCACTTCCATTGCTAGCCTCTTGGATTTTGGCCACTCCTTGTATTACACCAATTTGTTGGTTCAATTTACCCCTCTCTAGTGTGGATTACTCATTGGAGGTGTTTGATTTTGGACACTGTGGTTTGCGACAACCCGGTGCGAAGTAAAATCAACTGTTCAACAAAAATCAAAGGTGATTTTTCTTATTCTCATATAGTTATATTGTATATTCATGGCAAGATCAGATCTAATGGTTAAAAAATTTTAAAATTTCGCTCATGTATGTGATGCATGTAACCGTTAAAATCCAACATGGTATCAGAGCCACGATTTTGCCATGGATATACAATTCTATATTTTTCTGCAGAATAACTTTTGTTTTGTTTTGAGTTATTTATTTCATGAACTTTAAAATATTAGATTTGATTGTTCATGAATGAGAAATATTGATTTCTGGTTGTATGTGTGATCAAATAAATTTGATGGAAACAAAAACGAAATTTTTGAAGCATTGTGATTTGGGTTTGGCGTGAAACCCATTAGGGTATGGCATGAAACCCTAGGTAATGTAGGGGCTGTTCTAATTTAATTTCTTATGGATCCATTTAAAAATCATTTAGATGATATTTTTTGTGTTTAATATGTGATATTAAGCCGTAGGATCGAACGGAATTAAAATCGAACAAGTTTTGCATGAAAACTAGTTTTGTCGAAAAGTTCGATAAATTGGTGTCTTTGTGTGTTCTTGGTTAGAACGACTTTTGATCTTCTAAATCTGATATATATGATATATTAAAGTGTTTTTAATTAATTGGATTAATTAAAATGGGCCTTAAATTAATATGATTAATTTTAATTTATTAAAACCACTTAATGGGCTTAATTATGTTTACGGACTTGGTTTAAATTAATGAATGACTTGGTGGGCCCAAGGAGCTGATTTTAAATTAAATATTATAAACATTAATTAAGTTTATTAATGGGTTTTAAGGTCTGGGTGGGCTTGGCTCATTCCAAAAGGCTCAAATGGTCCAAAAGACACAAAAACTAGTTTGTGTGTGAACACAGTTAGGGTTTTTTCTTCTGTGGGTTTCGGCCTACATTTGTTTTAAGCCCAAAATTGATTCTTTTAATTATTTAATATGATTAATTAATTAAATAATCAATTTATAATTAATTAATAATCAATTGGATTGATTATTAAGAAAATAACACATGCATGCAAAAGGTTTCCTAAAATGAAAGTTTCCAAAATGGAAAAAGTTTCCTAATTTGATCACATCATTAAAATAACTCAAAATATAGTTTCAAAGGTTGAAACAAAGTTAGTAATCCATTTCTTTATGCATTAGAAAGGCATATAAGGGTGTATGATTGGCATGATGGATAGTTATGGACAAAAAGGGCCCAATGTGATTGAGCATTATGCATGTTTTGGCCCAATGAGGACTTTCATGTCCCGGCTACTTGTTTTTTGTTTGTATTTCATTTCAAATTGTAATATGTAATTAGATTACTTAGATTAGAATTAGAAATAGAGATGGAGACCATTTTTAAGGGCAAGATGGGCCGGATGGAGATCCAACAAGCTTGAAGATAATGTAATTATTTTTCTTGTTTGAATCATGCATACTACCTAGGTGTGACCTTTTGATTTCCCTCTTGGCTCGGGGAAATCAATGTAGTAAAAGTCCATAACTATACCATATTTGTATGCTTATATTTATGTGATAGATATAGGATTGCATACTAATGTATGCCAACCATGTATGATGAGACTTAATTAACTAATACCCTTAAACAAATACTAAGGTATATAAGCCTTCCATTAATTTGAGGAGAACCAGAGTTCTTTATAGTGTCGGTTGTCGACCACAGTCAAGCTCACATTATATCAAATATGTTCAAATCTAATTAAATGGGTCATCTTAGCTAGCCCATTAGTTGTTGACAACAGTCAAGGCTAATGGTTCTAGAGGCAAGATTAGGGAATGCAATATATGATATGCATGCATCAAGAGTTGATAACCTAATGATCCAATAGTTGTGTAGAGACACAATTAGTATAGAGATACCTACCTTTCAAAGGTATGCAATTTGCTTGTTGACCACAGTCAAGGTCAAATTACATATCAAGGATTGGATATTAGCCCACCAAGAAAACATCGGGTTTTCTCGGAATTATATAGTGAGGGCTATTAATTCGCAATAAATAGTGGGAGTAAATGTATTAATTAAAGACCTTATTAATGCATACATATATATGAACATACTCTCATATCTTTTCTTTTTCACATCTAGGTCATCATCATGAGCACATCAAACATTAATATACGATCAATCTTGGATAACAAGCTAGTTGGCAACAATTATTCTGACTGGATCAGGCAAGTGAGAATTGTTCTCAGAGCTGAAAAGATCCATTATATCTTGGATAAAGATCCACCACCACTTCCATCAGATGATGCCATTGATGAGATCAAAGGCATTTATCGAAAATACATGGAGGATAGTGAAGCAGCAGCATGTTTGATGCTGGGTGCTATGTCCTCGGAGCTTCAGAAGCAACATGAAATGATGGATGCTAGAACCATAGTTTTGCATCTTGAGGAGCTTTATTCTTCTCAAGCTAGAACTGAGAAATATGAGATTGCTCGAGCTCTATTTAGTTGCAAAATGGTGGAAGGCACATCAGCTGCTACTCATGCATTGAAGATGTATGGGTATATTGAGCATTTGAGTAGACTTGGCTATGTTATGGATAATGATCTATACATAGATTTAATCTTGTACTCATTGGCTTCAAGTTATACACCTTTCGTGCTTAACTTCAACATGAACAAGATCCAAGTATCCATTCCTGAGTTAATCAACATGCTCAAGACAGCTGATGGATCATTTAAGAAGGATCCAAAAAGTGTCATGGTTGTCACTTCTGCTAAAGGCAAGAAGCAAAAGAAGAAGAAGATAACCAAGGCGCAGCCAAAGAATGGTGGGATCTCCAAGAAGAAGGTTGGCAACAAAGAGAATCCCAAAGGAACTTGCTTCCATTGTGGAAAGGATGGTCATTGGAAGCGTAACTGCAAGGCCTATCTAGATTCTCTCAAGGAGAAGAAGCAAGCTGATGCTTCTACGTCAGGTATTCATATGATTGAAATTAATACTTATTCTATTGCTTTAAAACAATCTTGGATATTAGATACTGGATGTGGATCTCATTTATGTAATGATCTACAGGGGCTTAGAAGCTTTAGAAGAGTTGGAAAGGCAGAGATATGTTTGCAGTCAGCTACTGGATAGAACATCTCTACAACAGTTGTGGGGACTTACTATTTGCCTCTTCCTAGTGGATTAGTACTGGAATTAAATAATTGTTATTATGTTCCAGCCTTATCCAAAAGTATTATTGCTTTCAATCGTTTGATGAACGATTATGATATTTCTTTGAAGGACAAATGTTGTTACATTTTTAAGAACAATATGTTTTATGCAAAAGCTATCATTGAGAATGGTATATTTTGTTCTTGATTTAATTAAAGAAGTACATAATGTGAATACCAAGAGAATGAAACATGATAATCTGAATACCTCATACTTATGGCATTGTCGTTTAGGCCATATAAATGAAAAACGCATGACCAAGTTACACAAGTCAGGTGATTTGGGATCATTTGATTATGAATCATTTGATACATGTGAATCTTGTTTATTGGGAAAAAATGACAAAAGCTCCCTTTATTGGTAAAGGAGAACAAGCTAAAATTGTTTTGGACTTAATACATTCAGATGTATGTGATCCAATGACAACACATGCCAGAGGAGGTTACTCCTACTTCATTACGTTCATAGATGATTATTCTAGGTTTGGATACATCTATCTAATGAAATATAAGTCTGAAGCATTTGAAAAGTTCAAAGAGTTCAGAAATGAAGTAGAGAAACAACATGGCAAAAGTATTAAAACACTTAGATCAGATCAAGGTGGAGAATACTTAAGTCAAGAGTTTCAGGATTATCTTAGAGATCATGGGATTTTATCTCAATGGACTCCTCATATACACCACAACACAATGGTGTATCTAAAAGAGAAATCAAACACTATTAGATATGGTTCGATCAATGATGAGTCGAGCGAACTTGCCTAAGTCTTTTGGGGATATGCACTAGAAACTGTTGTTTATGTGTTAAACAGAGTTCCTAGTAAATCGATTGATGTTATTCCATATGAGATATGGAATAACAAGAAACCCACGCTTTCTTATATGAAAGTATGGGGCTCTCCTGCTTATATGAAGAGGACAATGTCAGACAAACTGGATGTTAAGTCTGACAAATGTTTATTTATGGGATATCTAAAAGAAACGTTTGGATATTATTTCTATCATCCCTTAGAACAAAAGGTGTTTGTTTCAAGGCATGCTGTCTTCTAAGAAAGAGAATTTCTCCTACGAGAGGACAGTGGGAGTAAAATTGAGCTTGGTGAAGTTCAAGACCCACAAATAGAAGATGATCAACCGATTGAATCCGAAACTGAATTTCATAATGATGAGATTACAGTTGAACCTGATTATACACAAAATCCTAGAAGATCTACTAGGATGCGTTCTATCCCTGTGAGATATGGATTTCACGTTGATTCGGACAGAGGCATAACTGTAGTAGAGGACAATGAGCCTACAAGCTATCAAGAAGTTTTGAACAGTTCAGAACGTGATTTATGGCTTAAGGCTATGCAGTCCGAAATGGACTCCATGTATGAGAATAAAGTATGGACTTTAACTCAACCACCTGAAGGGATAAAACCCATAGGGTACAAATGGGTCTTCAAAAAGAAGACTGACATGGAAGGTAATATAGTTACCTATAAAGCTCGCTTAGTAGCAAAAGGTTATCGTCAAAAAGAAGGTATTGACTATGACAAAACTTTTTCTCCTGTAGCGATGCTTAAGTCTATAAGAATACTTTTAGCCATTGTAGCTCATTATGATTATGAGATTTGGCAAATGGATGTGAAGACAGCTTTCCTTAATGGAAATCTTTCTAAGGATGTGTATATGACACAACCAGAAGGATTCACATTAGGAAATGGCGAAAAGGTATGCAAGCTTCAAAGATCCATTTATGGATTGAAGCAAGCCTCTAGGAGCTGCAACATACGATTCAATGAGATAATCAAAGAGTTTGGTTTCTCACATAATGAAGATGAACCTTGTGTGTATGAAAGGGTCAGTGGGAGTGCAATTGTATTCCTAGTTCTATATGTAGATGACATATTAATCATGGGAAATGACATTTCTCTTCTCCAATCTATTAAAATATGGTTATCCAACCAATTCTCCATGAAAGACCTTGGAGAACCATCCTATATTATGGGAATAAGGATCTATAGAGATAGATCCAATAGGTTGCTAGGTCTTTCTCATAGTATATATATAAATAAAGTATTGAAGAGGTTCAATATGGATCTCTCTAAGAAAGGGTTTATACCCATGGTGCATGGGAAACACCTTTCTAAGTCTATGTGTCCGTAGACTCTAGAGGATAGAGAGAGCATGAATAGAATACCATATGCATCTGCAATTGGTTCTATCATGTATGCTATGTTATGTACACATCCAGATGTAGCATTTGCTTTGAGTGTCACAAGCAGATTCCAATCCAATTTTGGAGAGGAACATTGGGCAGCTGTCAAGAATATTCTTAAGTACTTGAGAAGGACTAAGGATATATTCTTGGTATATGGAGAGGGCAGTTTGGAAGTAAATGGGTATACAGATGCCAGCTTCCAATCTGACAAAGATGATTGTAAATCATAATATGGTTATGTGTTCATAATGGGAGGAGGAGCAGTTAGTTGGAAAAGTTGCAAACAAGAAACAACTGCTGATTCCACGACGGAAGCTGAGTACATTGCTGCTTCAGAAGCAGCCAAAGAAGCAGTTTGGATCAAAAAGTTCATAACCGAACTAGGAGTGGTGCCTAGCATTGTTGATCCGATTCCTTTATATTGTGACAACAATGGAGCCATTGCGCAAGCAAAAGAACCACGGTCTCATCAGCGATCCAAACATGTTCTCAGATGCTACCATCTCATAAGGGAAATAGTAGCTAGAAATGATGTGAAAATAGAAAGGGTTCCCACAGATGACAATGTGGCGGATCCCCTCACTAAAGCACTTTCCCAGATAAAGCATGATCACCATATAAATAGCATGAGTCTGAGACATATGAGTGATTGGCTCTAATGCAAGTGGGAAATTGTTAGAGAGTATGCCCTAGAGCCCTTGTAATAGGGATGTTTTTCATATGTATGAAATTTATATTCTTAATAAAAGGCATCATTCATTTATTAATGCTATGTTTGAATACATGAGTTTGTAAATCTTAAATTAATAAATAAAGTCCTAGATATTATAAACACAGTGCAAAGGCAATCATGAAGGTGTTCATGATGTGAGATGTCTATTGCATGCACATATATTAATATCTAAATATCCCTAGTCATAGAATTAATAAGATAGGACATTGTTAATTCGGACAGACTAGCACATGGTATGCTTCTTGAATGGTTCAAGCAGTGGTTCTCATAACTGTGATTATGGATGATAATCAAAGCTAACATGTGGATGCTTGTTAGAGGAACAAGTTCATTGGAGACCTGTAAAGAGAATCCTCATATGGATATTAAATCTATGTCAGTGAGGAATCTCTTCATAGCGGTTATGCAAGTATCCTTAGACTTGAGATCACCAAAGTTATCTTAAGTAGCAAGTGGTATACTTTGAATCCATAACTGATTACTTCCAACTGGGAGTGAACATAGTTAGGAGATTGGGTATATCATGACCTACTTGAAGATAGTTGACTTATTGACAAAGGATTCACCATCCCAGATTTAACAAGGGAAGTTATCTTGCATGATTCTATAATTGCCTTGTTCAGAGAATCTCTGGCTAGAGTAATATGCTGAGATGGATGGAGATCCATGAAGGGCATTTTAGGAACAATGGTTAAATTAATAGAACATACATAATTAGATTTATATGAGTTGACAGAAATCCATACTCAAAATCTAATTGAGATAAGAGTGGTGAAAGGAGTAATTGCACGGTAACTATTTCTATGGAAGGGTACAGTCAAACCACATGACTTTCCTGACATTTGGGTAGTCATGATGCCTAGCTAGAGGCAAATCATGACTTGTATAATGATGTATCAAAATATCAATAGAGATTGATAAAATGATTTAAAGGAGTTTAAATCATGTGAGTTTTGAATAGAACTCACAATTACATATTATACTGCCAACATGGACAGGAACCCAATAGGTCACACACATATAGAGAAAAGGGTAAAATGGTAAAATGACAAGGATAATAATATTTGATATTATTATGAATGTAGAGAAGAGAATATGATAATAATTAATTAAAGAGTTTAATTAATTATGATCAAATAAAATTGTCCGTAGAAACTTTTGAGAAATGTTCTGTAAATTGGACCTAAATGAAATAAGAAATTTCATGATTAATTACTATTATCTTATACGTGTTATAAGACTGCTATAATTGTTATAGGACTGATATAATAATTAATAGAACCATTGGAGGAATTATTAAGGGCCAGAGGAATGAAGAAAGTTGGCGAAAGCCCTCCAAAAGAGGGCCACACGCCAAATCCCTACAGAAGGCTTAGAGGGCTTTTTCTTAGACCAAATTAATTTATATTTGTTACATAAGTGTTATGAAAACTCACATATTTAATTTGGTTGGATTTAGAATCCATTTGGGTATTTAAATCCAATTAGATGCACAAAGGGCCTAGTTTGTGGATTTTGTGCATGGTCTTTTATGAAAAGCTTTAATTTGGATTAATTAAGCCCAAATGATTATAATTAATTCCAGAGGCCCAATTAATAATTCTCTAGCAATTTTAAAGAGCCCAATCTCATTACGGTGTTGGAATTTTAACCTAACTATAAAAGGCCAACTAATGAGAATTAGGGTTAAGTGATTAAAACAAAAAGAAAGTCTTTTCTCTTAATCTCTCTCCCTTTTTGCGCCACTTCCATTGCTAGCCTCTTGGATTTTGGCCACTCCTTGTATTACACCAATTTGTATGTTCAATTTACCCCTCTCTAGTGTGGATTACTCATTGGAGGTGTTTGATTTTGGACACTGTGGTTTGCAACAACCCGGTGCGAAGTAAAATCAACTATTCAACAAAAATCAAAGGTAATTTTTCTTATTCTCATATAGTTATATTGTATATTCATGGCAAGATCAGATCTAATGGTTAAAAAATTTTAAAATTCCGCTCATATATGTGATGCATGTAACCGTTAAAATCCAACAGTTTTTGTGCCTTAATAATCAATCCAATTGATTATTAATTAATGATTAATTGATTATTTAATTAAAGAATCAATTTTGGGCTTAAGATAAAGGGTAGGCCAAAACCCACAAAATTAAACCCTAAATGTGTTCACACACAAACTAGTTTTGTGTCTATTTGACCATTTGGGCCTTTTGAAATGAGCCAATCCCACTCTAGCCCTTAAAACCCATTAATAAACTTAATTAATTTTTATAATATTTAATTTAAATCAGCTCCTTGGGCCCACCAAGTCATTCACTAATTTAAACCAAGTCCGTAAACATAATTAAGCCCAATAAGTGGATTTAATGAATTAAAATTAATCCAATTAATTTAAGGCCCATTTTATTTAATCCAATTAATTGAAACACTTTAATATATCAGATATATCAGATTTAGAAGATTAAAAATAGTTCTAAACAAGAACACATCAAGAACACACCAAGAACACCAATTTATCGAACTTTTCGACTAAATTAGTTTTCATGCAAAACTTATTCGATTTTAATTTCACTTGATCCTATGGCTTCATATCACATATTAAATACATAAATTATCACATAAATTATCTTATAATGGATCTATAAAAAATTAATTTAGAATAGCCCCTAAAATTAAAAGCTATTCATGTAAAAAACCAAAATTCTTTTCTCAAAAGAATCGTTTTTTATTTTAGTTTTATATATTTGATCACACTTATATCCAAAAATCAATATTTCTTATTTATGAACAATAAAATCTGATATTTTAAAGTTCATGAAATAAATAACTCAAAAAAATAAAATTTATTCCGCAGAAAAATATAGAATTGTATATTTATGGCAAAATCGAGGCTCTGATACTATGTTGGGAATTATCGGCTACATGCCTTTCATATATAACTGGAATTTAAAATTTTTAACCAATATATCTGATCTTGCCATAAATTTACAATATACATGTTAATGAGAATAAGAAAAATCACCTTTGATTTTTGTTGTACAGTTGATTTTCCTTTGCACTGGGTTGTCGCAAACCATAGTGTCCAACATCGTACACCTCCAATGAGTAATCCAAACTAGAGAATGATAGAATGAACCAACAATTGGTAGAAAACAAGGGCTGGCTAAAAACCCTAGAAGCTAGCTTTGGGAGTGGGGGCTAGGGTAGAGAAAAAGAGAAGAAACTTTTCTTAAGTATTCACACACTCTTAACTGTAATTCCCCATCACTTGGATTTTTATAGTTAGGTTAAAAATTCAAATTTATAATGGGATTGGGCTCTTTAAAATTTTTGGAGAATTATTAATTGGGCTTCTGGAATTATTTATAATTATTTGGGCTCAATTAAATCCAATTTAAGCCCTTTCACAAAAGACTATGCACAAAACCCACAAACTAGGCCCTTTGTACATATACTTAGATTTAATTAACCAAATGAATTCCAAATCCAACCAAATTAAATATGTAGGCTCCATAAAACTTATCTAAAATATTTAGTTTGTTTTGGTCCAAGAAATAGGCCTCTAAGGCCTTCTGTTTTTGAGTTAGCGTGTGGCCCTTCTTCAAGAGGGCTTCTATGCCAACTTCACTTCTTTGGACCTTTATAATACCTCCAATGGACCTATTAATTATTATATCAGCCCTATAACACTTATAGTTCAATAATAATCAATTATGAAACACATTATTTCTATTAGGTCTAATTTTACAAAACATATAAGAAAAGTTATGCGAATAATTTTACTTGATAATAATTAATTAAACTCTTTAATTAATTATTATCTTATTCACTTCTCTATCCCCATAATTATATCAAATATTATTATCCTTGTTATTTTACCATTTTATCCTTTTTTCTCTATATGTGTGTGACCTATTGGGTTTTTGTCCATATTAGCAGTATAATATGTAATTGTGAGTTCTATTCAAAACTCACATGATTTAAACTCCTTTAAATAATTTTATAAATCCCCATTGATATTCTTGATACATTATTGTAAAATTCATGATTGGCCTCTAGCTAGGCATCATGACTACCTAAATGTCAGGAAAGTCAAGTGGTTTGACTATACCCTTCCATAAAAACAGTTACCGTGCAATTACTCCTTTTACTACTCTTATCTTAATTAGATTCTGAGTATGGATTTCTATCAACCCATATAAATCTAATTATGTATGTTCTATTAATTTAACCATTGTTCCTAAAATGCCCTCCATGGATCTCTATCCATTTTGGCATATTACTCTGGCCAGACATTCTCTAAATAAGGCTGTTATAGAATCATGCGAGATAACTTCCCTTATTAAATCTGGGATGGTGAATCCTTTGTCAATCACTCAACTATCTTCAAGTAGGTCATGATATACCCAATCTCCTAACTATGTTCACTCATAGTTGGAAGTAATCGGTTATAGAGTCAAAATATACGACTTGCTACTTAAGATAATTTTGGTGATCTCAAGTCTACGGATACTTGCGCAACCGCTATAATGAGATTCCTCACTGACATAGATTTAATATCCATGTGAGGATTCTCTATGTAGGTCTCTAATGAACTTGTTCTTCTAACAAACATCCACATGTTAGCTTTGATTATCTTCCATAATCACATTTATGAGAACCACTGCTTGAACCATTCAAGAAGCATAACATGTGCTAGTTTGTCCGAATTAACAATGCCCTATCTTATTAATTCTATGACGAGTGATATTTAGATATTAACACATTTGCATGCAATAGACATCTCATATCATGAACACTTTCATGATTGCCTTTGCACTGTGTTCATAATATCTAGGACTTCATTTATTAATTTAAGATTTACAAACTCATGTATTTAAACATAGCATTAATAAATGAATGATGCCTTTTATTATGAATATAAACTCATACATATGAAATACATCCCTATTACATGGGCTCTAGGGCATACTCTCTAACAAAGTGTGCATGCCGGAGATGGAAACTATGAAGGATGAGGTGTATGCCATAGAAATTTATTTTTACTGTTCATTTTCACCAGGTGGTAACTGGGCCTTGTGTACGGGTATGGACTCTGAGTGTACGGTCATATAGATCAACTTATTAGTAGCCCTTACGGATTTTCATCTCTCCTTGTTTTCCCCTTTCAATGATTTCATCCTTCTAACCTATTCCCTTGCATTTGTGAACTTTTGCTTTCATCGCATGTCGCTTTACATCTTTTGTTTTTGTAAAAATGATTCTTTTCACCGAATGCCTTGCCTTGCTGCTTAACGACTATTCAACTTGGGACAATCCCCTTCTATCGCCTTATTCTAACTTAAATTTTTGCACAGGTTAGAATTGGATGATTATTTACTAGTGCCCTCTACCCGCTACTAGGATCCTCAATTTCATATCTTCTGTTTCAGTAATGTGGAGATATGCCCATTACATGAAGAGTTTGCTGCCATCCTAGGCATCCTTTTTAAACTAGGGAATCTCCTATAAGTGCCAAATTGTGTTCGTTTTTACGCCCGCAAGGCCGTCCGAGCTTTAGGCATTTGTCCGTCCGATGTCAGGACATTCATTGAACCTTTTGGACCAGTGTCACTTCACTTTTTGTTCGACCATCTATGCTATTTCAATGGGAATGAGACTTACGTTGTGGCATTACCCTCTTCATATGCCTGGCTTATTACCTTTGAATTACTAGTAGAGGAGGTACTTTTGGAGATTATTAACTATTTGATGTTGTAAATGACATTCGTGAGGGGCTTACTACATTCCCTTTGATCTTGGTGGAGACCTTACTCAAACTATATGCTATTCACACTGATCCTACCGTACTGCTCACCAGCAGTCCTTGTTAGAGAGTATGCCCTAAAGCCCATGTAAAAGGGATGTATTTCATAAATATGAATTCATATTCTTAATACACGGCATCATTCATTTTTTAGTGCTTTGTTTAAATACATGAGTTTGTAAATCTTAAATTAATAAATAAAGTCCTATATATTATAAACATAGTGCAAAGGCAATCATGAAAGCGTTCATGATATGAGATGCCTATTGCATGCAAATGTGTAAATATCTAAATATCCCAAGTCATAGAATTAACATGATAGGATATTGTTAATATGGACAAACTAGCACATGTTATGCTTCTTGAATGGTTCAAGCAATGGTTCTCATAACTGTGATTATGAAAGATAATCAAAGCTAACATATGGATGCTTATTAGAAGAACAAGTTCATTGGAGACCTATAAAGAGAATCCTCACATGGATATTAAATCTATGTCAATGAGGAAACTCTTTATAGCGGTTGTGCAAGTATCCTTAGACTTGAGATCACCAAAGTTATCTTAAGTAGCAAGTGGTATACTCTGACTCCATAATTGATTACTTCCAATTAGGAGTGAACATAGTTAGGAGGTTGGATATATCATGACCTACTTGAAGTTAGTTGAGTGATCGATAAAGGATTCACCATCCTAGATTTATTAAAGGAAGTTATCTCGCATGATTCTATCATTGCCTTGTTCAGAGAATCTCTAGCCAGAGTAATATGCTAAGATGGATAAGGATCCATGAAAGGCATTTTGGTAACAATGGTTAAATTAATATAACATACATAATTAGATTTATATGAGTAGACAAAAATCTATACTCAGAATCTAATTGAGATAAGAGTGGTGAAAGGAGTAATTGCACGGTAACTGTTTTTATGGAAGGGTATAGTCAAACCACTTGACTTTCCTGACATTTGGGTAGTCATAATGTCTAGCTAGAGGCCGCTCATATTTTTTATAATAGTGTATCATAAATATCAATAGGGATTGATAAAATGATTTAAAGAAGTTTAAATCATGTGAGTTTTGAATAGAACTCATAATTACATATTATACTGCCAATATGGATAGGAACCCAATAGGTTACACACATATAGAGTAAAGGATAAAATGGTAAAATGACATGGATAATAATATTTGATATTATTATGGGAGAAGAGAAATGAGCAAGAGAATAATTAATTAAAGAGTTTAATTAATTAAGATCAAGTGGAATTGTTCATACAACTTTTTAGAAATGTTCTATATAATGCCCCTAATTGAAATATTGTATTTCATAATTAATTATTATTGGACTATAAGTGTTATAGAGCTAATATAATAATTAATAGATCCATTGGAGAAATTAAGGTGGCCCGAAAATTGGATTTTGGTGCAAAAACCCTCAAGAGGAAGGGTTTCACGTCAACTTCAGATAGAAGGCCTTATAGGCCTAATTCTTGGACCAAACAAATTTAATATATTTCATAAGTGTTATAGAGCCTATATATTTAATTTGTATGGATTTCGAATTAATATGGGTGATTAAATCCAAGTGTATACACAAAGGGCCTTGTTTGTGGGTTTTGTGCATAGTTCTTTATGAATGGATTTAAATTGGATTTAATTGAGCCCAAATAAATTATTAATAATTACAGAAGCCCATTTAATATTTCTCCAGTAATTTTAAAGAGCCCAATCCTATTATGAAGTTGGATTTTTAACCTAACTATAAAAATCCAAGTGATAGGGATTTTTAGGGTGAAGTGGACAATTAAGAGAAAAATAAATTCTCTGTCTCAAAAACCCTAGCCACCACCCCCTTGCTAGCATCAAGGGGAATTCAGCTAGCCTTATGGTTCCTCCATTCTTGGTTCATTTATTCCTTCTCTAGTGTGGATTACTAAATAGAGGTGTTCAATTTTGGACATTATGGTTTGCGACAACCCGGTGAGAAGAAAAATTAATTGTTCAACAAAAATCAAAGGTGATTTTTCTTATCCTTGTTAATATTTATATTGTAAATTCATGGCAAGATCATATTTATTTGTTAAAAAATTTAAAATTTTGCTTATGTATGTGATGCAGTAACCGATAATTCCCAATAGTCCCTTGCTCCTTCAGGTATCTATCGTCATTATTTGAAGGTAGTCACACTAGCTTTCCTTGGTGGGACACGCATCTCTTTACAGATTTTCACATGACCTTGTTCCTAATTTTTGCCAAAAATGGACACCAAACTGTCCCAATAGCTCTTATGCTTATCTTTTCTTTTCGCCTTTTTTTTATCACCATATATATATATTTTATTCATCATCATTTTTCATCATTTCTCTATTTTTCTTTCAATCTAGCTGTAAGAAAAACTTAGGATGCTAGTTGAACCTTCTCTTCGTGCCACTGATACATAGTCCTTGAGGTTTTTTGGAGCATGCATGCGCTGTTACTGGATTATCTCTACGGAAGAAGGTATTATGCGGCTGAGTTCTATGGCTGAATAGAGGTTGAGCTTCATGTGTCCATGGATCCAGGTAGAGTATGCGACTCATGATGAGAGTTCTAGATGTGAGCCTCTCTGTGGCCTCCATTGAGCAACGTTTTGTATCACAGCTCGTTGTACCCCCCAATTTGGTATTCGACAAGAAGTGGTACAAGCGCGGCTAAACTTTGGAGGACGGGATTTAACTGATGCCTTTGTGGCCAAATATCATTACCTTTGGAGGCATTTACCCCTGAGGACAAATATCCCACCAGTGAAAACTTGTGACTTCAAGACCAGCGTGGAATACCGTTCATGGATTATAAAGGCACCAGATACCTGAGCCTTCTTATTGAGACATCTTAGGTGTGCTAGACCCTAGTGAGGGTTACAGTAGTTTGTAGAGTCCCTGCTTTGGTTGTCATTGTTCATATTTCTTTATTTTGGCCTATAATATATTGTAGAATCATCTGCTCGAACAGTACTTTTGCTTGCTTGTATGTTTGTGTGGCATCCAGTGTATGAGTTGTGTTTGTTTTAGTGAGGGGGCTTGCTTTGTCATACATTTTGTGTTGTTGCTATTGCTAGCAGCATAGGTGAATAAATAAAAACATATTTGTTAGTGCCAATTGTAGTGTATAACTTAGATTATTAATGCATGCTTATATGATCACATTATTGCAATGATGACAATCATGACACGACAATTAATACAAAGCAAACATTTCATTACATCCTAGGTAAGTGCATCTTGAATATATCCAACTCCTATTGTCAATTAGCCCTCACAGGTTTTCTTATTTGGCTAATTTCTCTCAACCATTAATTTTTGCCTAAAGCACCCAATTTTTTTCAGTTTTCACCATAGTAGGGTCCCTTATTTTTGCAAGGCTGCCTTTTTTCTATTTTCAACCCGCGGGCTGATTTTTTTTTCATTTTTTTAGTCGTCGAACCTCTTTACTCTATTGATATTAACTGGCTCCTTGAACTCGTCCCTTCATTGTCTGTAAGAATGGTAGCTTCTTTAGAAAGAAACTTTTTTTATAACAATAGGGCCTTCCCAATTTGATTTGAATTTTCCTCTATAATCAGGTAAGCCAGGCCTCATTTGTTTAAACACCAAGTCTCCTTCCTTAAAATGATGACCTTTGACCTTATTCCCAAATGATCGAGCTAACCTTTTCTGATACAGCTGATTATGGTAGTAAGCTCTAATCCGATTCTCATCCAACAAGTTCAGCTTCATCATGCTCTATTCGGCCCATTCCATTTATGGTAGCTTAATTTCTAAGATGACCCTTAGCGATTGGGGTTCAATCTTCACCGACAGCACTACCTCTGAGCCATACATGAGGGAGAAGGGAGTGGCTCCCATAGAAGTTCTAATGGTGGTTCTATACCCCGAGAGGGAAAATGGTAACTTCTCAGCCCAATCTTTATATGTTTGCACAGTCTTGGAAAAAATCTTCTTTAAGTTCTTTAGATTTCTGCCCAAACATTAACCTTCTAGCAAAACCTTTGCATGATAGGTTAAAGAAAAATCCAGTACCTCGGTCTGATGAACACACTAGGGTTGTTCAACAAATCAAAAAACAGGTGAAAGAAATCCCATGTTTGCATCTTACTGATCCTTCAGCATTTAGAATTGTGGAAACAGATGCTTTAGACATAGGATATGGGGGAATATTAAAACAAAAGGTCAATGGCAAAGAATGTATTGTTCAGTACACATCTGCACATTGGAATGACTGTCAAAAGAATTATCCAACAATTAAAAAAGAAATTCTTTCAATTGTCATGTGAATACAAAAATTTCAAAGTGATTTACTCAATCAAAAGTTTTTACTTCACATTGACTGTAAATTCGCAAAAGAAATTTTACAAAAGATGTTCAAAACATTGCGTCAAAACAAATTTTTGCTAGATGGCAAGCAATCTTAAGTGTTTTTGATTTTGAAATCGAATTTATTCGAGGAGATAAAAACTCAATTCCAGATTTTCTGACTAGAGAGTTCCTTCAAAACAGGTCTTGAAAGAACCCACAAATGCCCAAAAAATCAAAAAAGGGAAAAGAGGTCCAAAAGGACCAAGTAGAAGTAGAAACAAAACCAGCAATCTCTACTACTGTTCCAATAAAATCTTGGGCCCAAACGGTCGAAGAAGATGAAGAAAAGCCTAAACAACAGTCCAAAATTATTCGTAACTGGATCGAGACTGTTCAAAAACAATCAGAACTCATTCCCTGGTTCCAAAATGCCTTAGACAATGAAGAAGCCCTAAAACCTCACAAAGAGGAAAGGCTTGAAGCAATTAAGGCCCTTCAAGAACTTGAGGCCTTAAAGGCCTAAATTGCAGAAAAGGAGGCCTTCATAGGTAAAAATTTAAACTCTGTTTCAAAATCAACGAGAGGAGAATCTTCAACTTCCAAAAACCCTCTCTTAAAATTCTTTGAAAACATTGCAAGAATTATCTTGTGATAAAATCATTATTTCAAAAAACTCTTCTGAAGAGATTATTTCAAAACCCTCGAAAGAGGAATTTTCTCAAATAGTTTTATCACAAAATAACTCTGATCTAGTTTTGTCCCAATCAAAACTACCAAAACCAAAGTATTTTATCAAATATGAATTTCAATACATATGGACTATTGAGGATGATTTTTGTCTTCAAAACCCTCAACAGGACATATCTCAAATATTCTCAAAAGGCTGGTATTTTAAACCTTGGGATTTAACAAAACCCCAGCCTTATTATTTGGCAATTTTAGAAGCTATAGGTTCTGTAACGGTTACCCATAACCCCAAAAACAGTCCTAAAATCTTGTACTCAACCATTAAAATTCACAAAATCCTTTCTCCACTTGAATGGGGATCGGCTCTTCATACCCTAAAACACTTCCCATCCAGTTTTCAAACAACCTTAAACCATTGTAGGACATACACGTACTGGGACTATCAGCAAGCCTGGTATAATGCATTCCTACTTCAAAACCAGAAATTTAGTCACACTTGGCTATTTTTCTTTTTAAATATAAACCCTTCGAAAATCCCTTTCTGGTTCAACCATTGGTGGAAGTTATATGGAGCCTCTCCTGAAATCCTAAAATCTTCAGTTTAGGAAGGCTATCAATTATTCAAAAGTAGCTATAAACCTTCAAACAGGGAAAGAATGTTTCATCCCTTAATGCTCTTTTCCACCAAGTTTTATTTGCCATGGATCTCAGCATGGTATCTTGACTATCAATAGACGGAGGCCCAAACAACTTTAGTCTGATGATTCCAAATTCGATGGTGGACTAAGTGGACTGTACTGTAAAATACGATCACACCATGTTTTTTAATGCTATCTGGAATAGCAAACTTAGTCCACCATCAAATTTGGAATCGTCGGACTAAAGTTGTTTGGGCCTCAATCTGTTGATAGTCTAGATACCATAATGAGATCCATGGCAAATAAAACTTGGTGGCAAAGAGCATTAAGGGATGAAACATTCTTTCCCTGTTTGAAGGTTTATAGCTACTTTTGAATAATTGATACCCTTCCTGAACTGAAGATTTTAGGATTTCAGGAGAGGCTCCGTATAACTTCCACCAATGGTTGAACCAGAAGGGAATTTTCGAAGGGTTTATATTTAAAATGAAAAATAGCCAAGTGTGACTAAATTTCTGGTTTTGAAGTAGGAATGCATTATACCAGGCTTGCTGATAGTCCCAGTACGTGTATGTCCTACAATGGTTTAAGGTTGTTTGAAAACTGGCTGGGAAGTGTTTTGGAGTATGAAGAGCCGATCCCCATTCAAGTGGAGAAAGGATTTTGTGAATTTTAATGGTTGAGTACAAGATTTCAAGACTATTTTTGGGGTTATGGGTAACCGTTACAGAACCTGTAGCTTCTAAAATTGCCAAATAATAAGGCTGGGGTTTTGTAAATCCCAAGGTTTAAAATACCAGCCTTTTGGGAATATTTGAGATATGTCCTGTTAAGGGTTTTGAAGACCAAAACCATTCTCAATAGTCCATATGTATTGAAATTCAGATTTGATAAAATATTCTGCTTTTGGTAGTTTTGATTGGGACAAAACTAGATCAGAGTTATTTTGTGATAAAACTATTGGAGAAAATTCCTCATTCGAGGGTTTTGAAATAATCTCTTTAGAAGAGTTTTTTGAAATAACGATTTTATCGCAAGATGATTCTTGTAATGTTTTCAATGAATTTTAAGAGAGGGTTTTTGAAGTTGAAGATTCTCCTCTCGTAGATTTTGAAACAGAGTTTAAATGTTTACCTATGAAGGCCTCCTTTTATGCAATTTGGGCCTTTAAGGCCTCAAGTTCTTGAAGGGCCTTAATTGCTTCAAGCCTTTCCTCTTTGTGAGGTTTTAGGGCTTTTTCATTGTCTAAGGCATTTTGGAACCAGGGAATGAGTTCTGGTTGTTTTTGAACTGTCTCGATCCAGTTACGAATAATTTTAAACTGTTGTTTAGCCTTTTCTTCATCTTCTTCGACCGCTTGGGCCCAAGATTTTATTGGAACAGTAGTAGAGACTGCTGGTTTTGTTTCTACTTCTACTTGGTCCTTTCGGACCTCTTTTCCCTTTTTTGATTTTTTGGGCATTTGTGGGTTCTTTCAAGACCTGTTTTGAAGGAACTCTCTAGTCAGAAAATCTGAAATTGAGTTTTTGTCTCCTCGAATAAATTCAATTTTAAAATAAAAAACACTTAAGATTGCTTGCCATCTAGCAAAAATTTGTTTTGATGCAATGTTTTGAACATCTTTTTTGTAAAATTTCTTTTGCGGATTTACAGTCAATGCGAAGTAAAATCTTTTGATTGAGTAAATCACTTTGAAATTTTTGTATGCACATGACAATTGAAAGAATTTCTTTTTTAATTGTTGGATAATTCTTTCGACAATCATTCCAATATGCAGATGTGTACTGAACAGTGCATTCTTTGCCATTGACCTTTTGTTTTAATATTCCCCCATATTGTTGGAATTTAACGGTTACATGCATCACATACATGAGCGAAATTTTAAAATTTTTAACCATTAGATCTGATCTTGCCATGAATACACAATATAACTATATGAGAATAAGAAAAATCACCTTTGATTTTTGTTGAACAGTTGATTTTATTTCGCACCGGGTTGTCGCAAACCACAGTGTCCAAAATCGAACACCTCCAATGAGTAATCCACACTAGAGAGGGGTAAATTGAACCAATAAATTGGTGTTCAACTAGGGCTAGCCGAAATTCCCAAGAGCTAGCTTGGGAAGTGGCGCAAAAAGGGAGAGAGTTTTTAGAGAAAGGACTTTCCTTTTGTTTTAATCACTTAACCCTAATTCTCATTAGTTGGCCTTTTATAGTTAGGTGAAAATTCCAACTCCTTAATGAGATTGGGCTCTTTAAAATTGCTGGAGAATTATTAATTGGGCCTCTGGAATTAATTATAATCATTTGGGCTTAATTAAATCCAAATTAAATCTTTTCATAAAAGACCATGCACAAAATCCACAAATTAGGCCCTTTGTGCATCTAATTGGATTTAAATACCCAAATGGATTCCAAATCCAACCAAATTAAATATGTGAGTTCCATAACACTTATGTAACATATATAAATTAATTTGGTCCAAGAAAAAGCCCTCCAAGCCCTTCTGTTTGGAGTTGACGTGTAGCCCTCTTCTGGAGGGCTTTCTCCAACTTCTTCATTCCTTTGGCCCTTTATAATTTCTCCAATGGTCCTATTAATTATTATATCAGTCCTATAACACTTATAGTAGTCTTATAACACTTATAAGACAATAATAATTAATCATGAAATACATTATTTCATTTAGGTCCCAATTTACAGAACATTTCTCAAAAGTTTCGCGGACAATTTTATTTGATCATAATTAATTGAACTCTTTAATTAATTATTATCATATTCTCCTCTCTACCTTTATAATAATATCAAATATTATTATCCTTGTCATTTTACCATTTTACCCTTTTCTCTATATGTGTGTGACCTATTGGGTTCCTGTCCATGTTGGCAGTATAATATGTAATTGTGAGTTCTATTCAAAACTCACATGATTTAAACTCCTTTAAATCATTTTATCAATCTCTATTGATATTTTGATACATCATTATACAAGTCATGATTGGCCTCTAGCTAGGCATCATGACTACCCAAATGTCAGGAAAGTCATGTGGTTTGACTGTACCCTTCCATAGAAACAGTTACCGTGCAATTACTCCTTTCACCACTCTTATCTCAATTAGATTATGAGTATGGATTTCTGTCAACTCATATAAATCTAATTATGTATGTTCTATTAATTTAACCATTGTTCCTAAATGCCCTTCATGGATCTCCATCCATCTTGGCATATTACTCTGGCCAGAGATTCTCTGAACAAGGCAATTATAGAATCATGCGAGATAACTTCCCTTGTTAAATCTGGGATGGTGAATCCTTTGTCAATCACTCAACTATCTTCAAGTAGGTCATGATATACCCAATCTCCTAACTATGTTCACTCCCAGTTGGAAGTAATCAGTTATGGAGTCAAAGTATACCACTTGCTACTTAAGATAACTTTGGTGATCTCAAGTCCAAGGATACTTGCACAACCGCTATGAAGAGATTCCTCACTGACATAGATTTAATATCCATATGAGGATTCTCTTTACAGGTCTCCAATGAACTTGTTCCTCTAACAAGCATCCACATGTTAGCTTTGATTATCATCCATAATCACAACTATAAGAACCATTGCTTGAACCATTCAAGAAGCATAACATGTGCTAGTCTGTCCGAATTAACAATGTCCTATCTTGTTAATTCTATGACTAGGGATATTTAGATATTAACACATTTGCATGCGATAGACATCTCACATCATGAACACCTTCATGATTGCCTTTGCACTGTGTTTATAATATCTAGGACTTCATTTATTAATTTAAGATTTACAAACTCATGTATTCAAACACAACATTAATAAATGAATGATGCCTTTTATTAAGAATATAAATTTCATACATATGAAAAACATCCCTATTACATGGGCTCTAGGGCATACTCTCTAACACTCAATAAGAGAGAAAATATCACTGGCCATTTGATCAGTGAACTGAGAAGTGTATGGCCATACCGAGATGAAATATTGAGTAATAATTATTTATCTGAGAGTTCAGTATCATCGGAATATCAAGAAAGGAATTAATATATATAAGGATGACAAGTTCCATGCCTTATATTAATTCTGATATTTATGGGTAAGAGATATGCAAAATTGCATTAGGTCACTAAATTCCATTTGCATTTTCATTTAATTTGGAATGCTATAATATCTTTCTAGAGAATATATATAGCCTTTGGATTATTTATTAATTTATTGCCAATATTAAATAGACCTATAAGATCGCACACAACGCACTGGGCTTAAGATATTTAAAATAAAGTATTGGGCATTAATTTAGGCTTTTATTTAAAGTAAATTAATGTGGATAATGGGTATTAAATTGCTGAATAGACCTTGGTCCATGTGAAAGGAAAAGTTGGCATTCACTAGGATTATTTCAATTAATTAATTATCTTTGAATAATTAAGGTTATTGAGTTTAAATCCTAATAGCATTTAATAGAATTTGAATTAATATATGTCACTTAATTAGGAAGTGATGGAGGCTGAGAGTACTACTTAATTGTAGTGAATTTTTGCATCCACATTGACCCTAGACATGTGATATTTATTAATAAATTAAAAGGAAAAAAAGGGGGCTTGCCGTTTTTGCTCTCTCTCTCTCTCTCATTGCTGATTTCAACAAGGGAAAGAATTGTTTCTTCCTCTCTTGTGGTTTTGGGAATCCATTGCAACCTAAAAGAAGAACAAGATCAGATCTTATGTCTTCATACCATACCCATTTCCAAATACAAGCCATAGAGCTAGCAGTACTCTCGGTTTTAAGCCAACTTTGCAATTGTGTGTGAGAACATAGAGTAGTGTGGCATAAAGGCTGCTCCTTTAGCATTGGTGTTCAAGATCAGAGGTACTTAATTCCATCTTATATACTGGTCATAGCAAAAATTTAGTTTTGAAGTGCATTCAAGGATGTAAGTTTGATCTAAAAACCCTAAAATTACATGTTTCGATTTTATATTGTTATTGTATGGCTTGTATGATCGAAAGTTTTAATTTTTCCGCTACGTGATCATTATATTTATTCCATGTGATATCCATTTAGTGGTATCAAAGCCTAATCATGCTTATTTTAGTGCTTTGGATGCATTACAACTTGATTAAAAATTTTTCGTTACATAAAACGTGATGCTGAAATTTTCTGTTTTGAGTTTTCTGCATTGGTTAAGTGTAAAAACGATTTTAATTGATCAATTAGGTATTATAATGAGTATGAAACATTAATATACTATCCTAAGATGTTCTTAGACCTATTCATGGTTTGTTTTAATTATATATACCTAATTGTACACGTTAATTATGAAACTAGGTGCTTGTTTGCATGATATACATTTTTAAACAACTAATTTCTCAAAATTTAAATGTAAAACGTGTTTGGCATGTTTTTTAGTTATTTTTAAATATCAATAACAGGTATGGACATGTATTAAAAATGGTTTAAATTCTGTTCCATGACAATTTAATTGATTAATTTACAAATCATTTAAAATAATGACTAGTTTGTGTTTGTTGCATGTTTAATCAACATTGTTTGTTTTATTTTGATTAAAATGGAAAAAACACATTTGGATTAGATCCGAACAGAAACTTAACTCAATTTTTATGACCTTATTTAAGTTATTAAATAGCTTATAAAATCATTTTAAGTGTTGGTGCATCGTTTGTGGCATTATGTGAGCATTAAACAACTAGTTTCATGTTGTTTGTTTGTTTTGTTATTAATGTTTATGTGATATATTTTCTTCATGAATTTTTATGTTTTAATTCATATTGTTTCATATTATTTGTATTTTTAATGTTTATGGGCTGTATGCCATAATATTAAAAATGGCAAAAATGGAAATTACACTAGAGTTGATTTGTAGCACACATCTAACTAGTATGTGCTTTTGGCTTTTAAGAGAGCTTATTCAATAAGAGGATTTAGTCCATTAGGCTTCGGCCCAAGCCCATCATGAGGTCTTCTTTTAAAAGCATAAGTACACAATTTCCATTAATGGGCTTGGCTTAGTTAATTAAAATTGGACTTTGTTTTATCCATGAATGTTATGTATATTTGTTTGCTTCTTTTGTGTGATGAATGGATATGCACGGTGCATTCATGGGCCCTGGATTATGTAATTAAATATGGCCTGCATACCATTATGGATTATTGTAAAAGTTTCATTTAATTCCTAGTATAGAATTTATTTGAAGACTTTGTAAATCAAGACGAAGCCCACCGAAATGGAGAAGCCCAACATGAAGATTCATATGTAATAGTATAGAATCTTATTTATAGGTTTTTGGGCCCATGTTTGTCACGTTTTACTTTATGCACATATATATATACATGCTATGAATGGATGACAAACTGTATGCCATGTAAGCCATAATAAAATGAATCCCTAAAATAGTAAGTCACAAAGTTGCCTCTCTAATTCAAAACATGTCAAGGCATCGATCATCGGTAACGTAGACTAGGAGTCCTAGATGCACCCGACTATCTTTGTGAGGCATGGGTTGTGAATGTAGGTTGGACTTAACATGGAAAGGGATGCCTAGACCTAGGCAACGAATAAATGGGTAGTGCAATAACATCTTAAGATGTTAGCCCATTTGATCCAAGAGTCATGTACGAGACATGATTGAAGTTTTCCTACCTAAGTAACTTAACTCTTTAGGTGTACAAGCTCAGCTTGACTAATGAGTTATTCTGAAAAGTGGATCTTGGCCCATATTAAATCACTAACACAAATGATTTAAATGGATATTAATTTAGTTTGTGGGATTTTATTAAGACCTTATTTAATCTTACTAAATTTTTATTATTGTAGATTAAAAAAATGACTTCTTCAAACAACAACTTTTCATTGCGATCGGTCCTAGAAAAGGACAAAATGGATGGCACCAATTTCATAGACTAGTCTCAAAACTTGAGAATTATTCTTAAGCAAGAGAAGAAGTTGTATGTCTTAGATGCACCCTTGCCCGACGAACTTGCTAGGAACACCTCTGCATCTCAAAGGGAAACCTTTGAGAATAAAAAGAGTGACTCCAATGATGTGACCTGTCTGGTGCTAGCCACTATGGTGCCCGATTTGCAAAAGCAATTCATGAACCAAAAGGCCTATGCGATCATGGTGCACCTCAAGGAGATGTTCCAAGAACAAGCTTATTACGAGAGGTTCGTGACAACAAAGGCCTTGATTTATTGTAAGATGGTTGTGGGTACTCCTGTTAGTACCCATGTACTCAAGATGAAAAGGTATCTTGATACTTTTAAGAAACTTGAGGTATAAGTCCCAAAGTAATTAGCCACTGACTTGATCTTAGGTTCATTGACTGATGATTATGATCCATTTGTTATGTATTATAACATGCATGCAATGAACAAGACAGTCACTGAGATTCATGGTATGCTTAAGAATGTTGAAGAGAACATTCGAAAGACCAATCCCGTACTTATGGTTCAAAGGGACATTAAAAAGGAACTCGCTAAAGGACAGTGGAAAGGAAAGGAAAAACCCAAAAAGAATCAAGCACGGCCTACGTCTAGTGGGAGTGCACCTCAGACCCAACCTAAGCCCAAGGTACAAAAGCTCAAAAAAAGTGAGAGCATGTGCTTACATTCCAACAAGATAGGGCATTAGAGGAAGAATTGCGCTCTTTTCAAGGAATAACAAAAGGAGAATGGAGCCAAGGCGTCCAGTTTTGGTATTTTTGTTGTTAAAATGTGCAGGGGCTAAGAAATAGGTGGTTACTAGGGAATAGTAAAGTGGACCTCCATGTGGGGAATGGAGCACGAGTTGCGGCCATGGAGATAGGCGACTATCAACTCACTTTACCTTTTGGATTATGTTTAGATTTAATGAATTGTTATTTTGTACCTGCTATGAGCAGAAATATTATTTCATTTCATGTTTGGAAATGGATGGATTTGACTTTGTTGTTAACAATGGCAGAAATAAGATGAAGAATAGAACTACACAAGTAAAACTTGAATAACCCTAATTCTTAAAATAACATCAAAGTAAGAACACTCACCTTAAAAAGCAATTCCAAAGACTTAATTCAATTCAAATTAATCAAAGTCTAACAATTCTTAGCTCCCCAAGTTACAGCTTGACAAAAGTATTTATAGGCAAGGAATAAACCTAGAGTCATTAGGATAATAAACTAGGTTAATTTAACTTTTAATCATTCCTAAACTAGGAAAACTTAAAATCAACTTAAAGAACAAATGAAAGGGCTGCTTGTAAGGCTTAAACAATAAATCTAAAACTAAACATTATTAACTTAATTAAGTCTTACTTAACGTAAAATAAAGCCCAACTTATAAATAACCCAAATTTAAAACATTACACATGCAATGCACATGCTCAGGGCTTCTCTTCATGGTCCACTTTAATTCCCAGCATATACACCATTATCAAGCCCTCATTAACTCTTCCAAGTTAGCTCTCTACAAATACAAAGTAGACATTATCCATCTGTGTATTGTCATGCTCGCAAAAGGAGCTTTTTTCTTGATGAAAGCTTGCATAAATACTAGTAGTTTTTCTCTAATCCTTTTGGCTTTGCTCTTTGTAACTAGCCCCTCTAGAAACCTCAGTAGATCATTATAATTATCAAATCTCTTAGGAATATCAACATCCCTTTTTCCTCTAAAAGATTCATCCTCGAATCTGTATCCATATCAAACAGAGATAAATCAGAAACATTCGAGGTAGCAAAAACTTGATATTCACCTAGTCGATCAATTTCGTAAGCATTGTCATTGATCTTTTTCCAACACTTGACAAGGTTCATCTCCTCTCGCATCAATCTTAGATTTTCTTTAAGTTGGAAACCTCTCTTTTCTCAAATGTACCTAGACCTAATCACCTGGTTCAAATAAAATCTTCCTACATCCTTTATTGGCTTAGTCAGCATATGTTTTGTTCCTTTTCTCTATATGAACATGAGTCTTTTTATGAATAGATCTAACAATTTCATCATTTTTATATCCATCTAAATTAGATATCTCATGCAAAGGTAAATGCATTAAATCCAAAGGAGTTAAAGGATTAAAACAATAAACTACCTTAAATGGTGAAAAACCTATTGAAGAATGAATAGTTTAAAAGAATGAATAGTTTTTGTTCTAGATATGTCTATCCAAGGTTCATTTGGAATAGGCAAAGGAGTATATAAACCATGTGATTTAACTTTAAACTTGATTTGCCTGCATGCAATACATATGTCATAAATTCTTTTAACATCTTTACGCATATAAGGCTAGTAAAAATGTTCATGCAACACATATAAAGCCATTATAATGAGTCAGCACATATAGGTACAAGTTTGCATAGGCTCTAAGCCTCCCTTAATGTCCATTTTCCTTTAATTCTTCAATCAAAAGCCCTCAATTGTACTTTAAATCACCCATTTGGACAAACAGAGCCTATAAAATAAATAAAACACAAAAGGTAACACAATTCACAATAAACTACATAAAACATATGCATAAAACTAACAAAAATAATGCATAATTAGATAAAATAGCTATGATATATTGATGACAACAAATTCCTCCACACTTGAATCTTGCTTGCCTTTAAGCAAGATTACAAAAGACCGAAGTAGAAGAGCTAACAAAACACTTTTCTTTTAAGAGTAAAAATAGCTTTTCTCAGATTATCTTAAATATGAATGAGTTCTTAAAATAAAATGGCCAAAAACTAACTTCCAATTCTCAACAATAATAGAGTAGACAAGTTGTATAGCATATTCAATAAATTTAATGTGCTATCTCAAGTTATTAAAATCAAATCAAGAATATAAAATCAATAGTCTAACCAAACTATTCAACTAACATGGACAATCTACAACTTAGAAATTTCAAAAACCATTACAAGAAAAATATCCTTTAACAAAGGGAAATCAGATCATTAAAAGTCAAAATTTGATCATTAATCAGTCGATGAAAGCCCACCGGTAAAGGTATAGATGATCAGATTTAGTATCCGATCGTTAATACCTTTAATAATCGGATACTGATTTTTTGTGATCGAATTTTCCCCTCGTTAATTTTTGATGAAGGGAATTTAGATCATTGAAGATACCTTTTAACAACTGAATTTTCCCTTCACTAATTGTATTCACTTTTAACCAGGAAAGTTTAGGTTGTTTAATATTCCTTTTAATGATCAAATTTTCCCTTTGCTAATTGTATTCACTTTTAACCAAGGATTTTTTGGTCACTAATATTAAATTTTAAAATAATTAAAATATTATGAGGAACCCATTTTATCGATTAATGGGAACAATTTTATTTGAATATATTATCAACACATATCATCCACACACACACACACACTCACACACACATATATATATATATATATGTGTGTGTGTGTGTGTATTGTCATTTCATATATCAGAAAAGAAAAGTTACAAAATATCTTTATTTTTCCAAACAATTTAGTAAATACAAAACCAGACTTATGAATAATAGAACTAAGATAACTACGTAACTATACACAAAGTAGAAATTTTTGTATTTACTTTTTGTATTTAAGTATAGACCTAAGTTCCTACACCTTATCTAAAAAAGTCATGCCTCTTCTTTTGGAAATCCATAAATTGCTGAACTTGGGTAAAGAGAAGACAAGATATCAACTGAAAATAAATATATTCATAGTAAGATATTTTTAATTGAAACGGAAAACATGTGTAGATTACTATTACTCAACATAAATACAAGTATAGATAAGATGCTGACAATAAACACTTCACTTTCTGCCCTAAAAATAAGTCATAGTAGAGCATATATTTTTAGTTGAACTAACCTCGTACCTAATTATGAATGGATTTAAAATCTACATCTTTGACTATATAAGTTTACAGACCTCTTCTATAAGCAAAAGTATGAAAATATAAAAAACATACAAGTAAATCCAAGACAAAACAAATAAAAATAAATAGAATATAGCACAGTAACAAAAATTTATCTAAGTTCAATATACTATAAACAAGTCCCCTTACATGCATATCCAAGGCTAACTAATAACTTTGTTTGTTATAGTGTTCCAACACTGTAAGCTTAAAGTTGTACCTTGAATAGTGCATAAATTTATTCGAATTCCCTATTTCTAATTGCATTCATGCAGGATTGGGATTGCTATATACCAAAAAAAAATAAAATCTAAATTCATAAACTTTTTAGCATCATCTATAAATTCTAAATTCACAAACTTTCTTTATTGATGCAAAATTCTATGAGAACAAAATACCAGTTTAATCCTTATTAAGATGCATTAAATGAGGGATAAGCCATAGGAATCTCTAAAGAAACTACTAAAGTAGATGAAGGAATAGCTCTGGAATGAAGGATCTGTTCATACAGACACAACCCAGTGCATTATAAGAACCAAATAAGATGTACACAGACATGTGTAAGCTTGAGTAAATCTACATATGATTTATGCATAAGCTAGCACTTTGGTAAGAATAACCCTGAATATTCAGGACAATATAATGTACACATTTACCTACATCTTTTAGTAATGAGAATCAGAATTAGTCTCCAATACAATGGATTGGCCTCTAATTCTGAACTTAGAGGATGAAATAATAGGTGTTCATCGAAATCCAGAATAAGGACATATGCCTATAATTTCTCCAACATTTTAGGAAGAACATAAGTTTTCATACCTAAGGATGCTCACGGGGCGAGGAATCCCCGACTCCAGCGAGGACCCACCCTATTCAAGGTAGGGAATCTCCAAATTTTTCCCCGCGGGGATGGGGACAGGGGAAAAAAATCCTCGATATGTATTTTGGGAGCGAGGATAGGGAATGTGGTATCCGTCACACGGGGATCCCCAACCCACAAAAAATAATTTTTTTTTAATTTTAAAAATTAAAATATAAATTAATTTTATAATTATTAAGTTTTAAATTATACTTTATTTTAAATTTATGAATAATTAAAATTAATATTAATTTAAATTATGACTGATTTTAAATATTTTATTTATTAAATTTTATATTTTAATTTTGATGGGTGGATGGGGATCCCCATGGGGTGAGGACAGGGGGGATTTCCTCCCTGTTATAGAATTAGGGGCGGGATGGGGAATCTCCGACCCTGGTAAGGCAGTGAGTGGGGGAGTAATCCCAGGTCTCGCCTCGCCTCGTGAGCACCCCTACCCATAGCATACTTCGTAGACATAAATAAGAGGATATGAATAATCAAATCATCAGGTAAATTGCTTAATCTATCTATCGTCTCATTACCACTTTCTATTTTTTATCTCTTTAAGACTGAAGCCATGAAAACCTTCTGCTATTCACTCTACAAAATTAAAAAGAAACATAAAAAAAAGGCACCAATCCATGAAAATTAAATGACAATGAGACATTTGTTCATGTAGAAAGCGATACATAAAATCATGTGATCAGAAGAATATGAAGATCTCAACGATTGAATTAAGTAGTCGTTATGGCCATTTAGCTTTCAATGGGTAATTAATTGAAAGATATGACCTTTGATTTGTATCACAAAGTTTTAGTTTATATGTAAGTGGGATCAAAGTTGGACGACATTAATTTAGAAATTACTACAGTTTGATTTTTTAGTTATTAATTTAAATGTGGCATATATCTTCTTCAAATAAAGATCTCAACATCCATATAATTTTTTCACCATATTTTTATAGCTTTTTATAATTATTTAAGAAAATCATTTGGAACTTTAAAAATAAAGATGCAGAATAATAAAAAAAATTAGGGATTTGGGGGTTTTTAAGATTTTATTAACAAAAAATATAAAAGTTAAACAAAATAAACATAAAATTAGAAAAACTAAAAATAAAGATAATTTATTAGGAAAAAATGAGTAGAAGAAGAGGGAGATTGAGACTCACTTGATGGCCGACAACTGAATGTTACAGAAGAAGATGAAGCAATTGCAGAGAAACCAACCAATGAAGTAGATTAAGGCACGAAGAAATAAAAAAAAAAACATAATGAATAGAGTGTGAAAAAGGAAGATGAATCTGTCTACTATAGGCACCACAGACAAATGCCAACTTGGAAAGGAGAATCAAAAACTCCCTACATTAAGACTTGTTAAAAGTTTAGAGTCTAATCTTGCATATTTGATAAAATCCATACTAATTATATTCATCATACTAATTATATTCATAATCTTCACTATTAATTAAAACATAATATTTTTTATTGGTAATCAGAGAATGCATATCAAAATGTAATATAGTATAGAACCATATAAACATTACAACTTTGTTCTTTCCTCCCACATAAAAAAATAGAAAAAATAAATAAATGACTAATAGTCCATATTTAGTCAAAGAAAGGAATGGTAGCTCTCATCCACTAATTAATTATATTATTATCTATGCAAAAACTTTTGACCAACTCCGCGTCAACTAATTATCAAGCAAATTAAGCTCACTTAACAATGTCTTATCATAAAAAAAAAAAACAAGGTCATAATTTCATTTCATTATCATATTTTATAATTTCTAATAGTAATATACAATATTTGAATTAAAAAAAAAGAAGAATGTGCATACAAATTTGGTGAAAGAAACCATTCAAAGGAGAGTAACCAGGACCTCTATTTTGGCAAAAGAAAATAGGGTCAAAAGTAGGATTATCTTGTGAATGAACAATGTAGTAGAAGAACTCAACAGTTCCCACACTACCATACCTTTAAAAATTAAAATAAATAAATAAATAAATAAATCACATTTTATATTAAAAGAACAATAAACAAATTAAAATAGCAAAAATTTAATAATTTTAACACATACCCAATTTCAAGATTGAAAGGCAAATCACCAATCTTTTATATTTTCAATTATTAATAGCCAATAGATATTGAATATGAAAATGTAATATGGTTAGGCAGAAAGAAAAATCCATAATAAAGAGACAACTAAAGAAATTCTATTATATTGAATATCAAAAGGTAAAATGGTTAAGTAGAGAGCAAAATCCAAAATATAGACATAGCCAAAGAACTTCTATTATATTGAATATCAAAAGGTAAGATGGTTAAGCAGAGAGCAAAATCCATAATATAGAGACAACCAAAGAAATTATATTCTCCTTTATTTTATTCATTTTCTACCATTATTCTTGATGGAATATGACATGGTATGGTAATCATGATAGCACAGCGGAAAAACAAAAATTTTTATCATACATACCATACATATCCAAAGATAGAATCAAAACATGCAATTTTAGGGTTATCGAACTTACAACTTTTGATGCCTTTTCGATTTTGATTCCGGTGATGGCCAGCAACTAAGATGGCTTTGTCCGCCTTAGATCTCGATCACCAATGCCAAGGAATGACCTTTTGCGCCACTCCCTCTATTCTCACACACACAATTGCATCGTCGGCTTAAAATCGAGATTGCTAGCTCTCCTTTTCGGTATTGTGTAATGGTTATAGTTTGAAGCTACAAAACTTGATTTTGTACTTCTCTTAGGTTGCTATTACTACCCAAGATCACAAGAGAATGAGGAACTATCCTTTCTCCTTGTGAAAATTGGCTAAAGAATTCTTGAGAGAGAGAGAGAGGGTTTCACGCAAAACTATAGAAGAATGCTAGGGTTTCACGCCAACTTCACTTTGATTATATCTCTCCTCTTCCTTTAAGTGATGGATTTCTAATATACTATCTTTAGATAATTAATATTAGCTAAAGATAATTAATATTTGCATTTATCACTTAATTAAAATAAGTAATATTTATTGATAAAAACTCTTTCAATTTATCCAAGATAAAATCAAAAGTCATTTAATCAAATTATATCACTTAATTTAGGAAAAAGATAAGACATTTAAATCTAATAAATCACTTAAATAAAAAACTATACATGTGCCGAAATTCCTTGTGATTTCTCTTAGGAATTTCGGCCACATCAACTTATATTTAGATGATTTAATTAGATAAATATGTCTTTAGGCTTTAATACTCAATTAATTAAATTAATACATGACATTTAATTAATTGAAATTAAACCTTGTGGGCTGAATTTCTCTCTCTCATGAACCAAAGCCCAATAGCAATTTTATAACCCATTACATACATTAATTTGACTTTAATTAAAAGCCCAAATTAATGCCCAATACTTAATTTAAACATTTTAAGCCCAATGCTTTGTGTGCGATCCTATAGGTCCATTTAATGTTGGCAATGAATTAATAAATTAATTCAAAGGCTATATATATTCTCTAGCAAGATATTATAGCATTCCAAATTAAATGAAAATGCATATGGCATTTGGTGACCTAATGCAATTTTGCATAGTCCCTTACCCATAAATATCAGAATTAATATAAGGCATGGTACTAGTCATCCTTACATATATTAATTCCTTTCTTGATATTCCAGTGCCACTGAACTCTCAGATAAATAACGATTACTCATTATTTCATCTCGGTATGGCCATACACTTCTCAGTTCACTGATCAAGTGGCCGGTGATATTATCTCTCTTATCGAGAGGGGTAATCCCTTCACTTCTCTCATGCTCTCTAACATGAATCAGTGCATACCCAATCATACCCGTACTTGTCACTCTGTTACGAGCACGTTAGGTGTATGTCAAAGTACACAGTAATTCATAAAGAGTTTCATAGAGATTTCAGGTCTAAGAACTCCGATACAAAACTTGCATATGAGAAACACTTATGACTTGTACCATGTAGTGTTCTCATGAGCGGATCGAATCCAGATACCATGTTCCTTAACATGTATCTATGATCTCTGATTGACACTCTTGTCCTAATGATCCGTAAGACAGGACTCATAGTATCAGAGAGAGCATACTAGTCTTAATTCATTTGTTATTCCCATAACAATGACTGACTAGGGATATTTAGAATGAAGTCTCATTTGTTTCAAGGTCTTACAATCCATGTGCCTCACACATGATAACTTAAACCGAAACAACACTCTTGGATAGTTTTATCAATTGATATGCACAGGAATACAAAGGATAAAACAAATGCCTCATTTTATTAATTTCAAGTGTTTCGTTACAATGTATTGGGGCTAGGGCTTACACTAACAATTCTCATGCTTTCTTATCAATGACAAAGAAAAGATTTTCATAGGATCACCATCCAAGCTTTCAAGTATGATAACTTATGAGGCTTTAAAAATAATCAATTGTGTAAAAATTTTAATCTTAAAATGAAACAGATAGGAGAAAAGAAAATTTTGCAAAGGACATACCAATAGGACTACTAGAGGCTCTTTTTTCACCTAACACCAAAACAGCCAATCCTTACACTTCTGGTTGCTCACCCTTCGAAAAATTTCCTAACCAATGAAGCATTAAAAATAAATAAAATTAGATTATTTGAGATCACATATACAAGAAGAAATTAAATTTTTTAACCAATATATATGATATTTCCATGAATATACAATATAAATATTAATGAGAACAAATAAAATCACCTTTGATTGTTGTTGAATGGTTAATTTTCCTTCTCACCGTGTTGTCGTAAACCACATTGTCAAAACTGTTGGAATTTAACGGTTACATGCATCACATACATGAGCGGAATTTTAAAATTTTTAACCATTAGATTTGATCTTACCATGAATACACAATATAACTGTATGAGAATAAGAAAAATCACCTTTGATTTTTGTTGAACAGTTGATTTTACTTCACACCGGGTTGTCGCAAACCACAGTGTCCAAAATCGAACACCTCCAATGAGTAATCCACACTAGAGAGGGGTAAATTGAACCAACAAATTGGTGTTCAACTAGGGCTGGCCGAAATTCCCAAGAGCTAGCTTGGGAAGTGGCGCAAAAGTGGAGAGAGAATAAGTGAAAGGACTTTCCTTTTGTTTTTAATCACTTAACCCTAATTCTCATTAGTTGGCCTTTTATAGTTAGGTTAAAATTCCAACTCCTTAATGAGATTGGGCTCTTTAAAATTGCTGGAGAATTATTAATTGGGCCTCTGGAATTAATTATAATCATTTGGGCTTAATTAAATCCTAATTAAATCTTTTCATAAAAGACCATGCACAAAATCCACAAACTAGGCCCTTTGTGCATCTAATTGGATTTAAACACCCAAATGGATTCCAAATCCAACCAAATTAAATATGTGAGTTCCATAACACTTATGTAACATATATAAATTAATTTGGTCCAAGAAAAAGCCCTCCAAGCCCTTCTGTTTGGAGTTGGCGTGTAGCCTTCTTCTGGAGGGCTTCCTCCAGCTTCTTCATTCTTTTGGCCCTTTATAATTTCTCCAATGGTCCTATTAATTATTATATCAGTCCTATAACACTTATAGTAGTCTTATAACACTTATAAGACAATAATAATTAATCATGAAATACATTATTTCATTTAAGTCCAATTTACAGAACATTTCTCAAAAGTTCCGCGGACAATTTTATTTGATCATAATTAATTAAACTCTTTAATTAATTATTATCATATTCTCCTCTCTACCTTTATAATAATATCAAATATTATTATCCTTGTCATTTTACCATTTTACCCTTTTCTCTATATGTGTGTGACCTATTGGGTTCCTGTCCATGTTGGCAGTATAATATGTAATTGTGAGTTCTATTCAAAACTCACATGATTTAAACTCCTTTAAATCATTTTATCAATCTCTATTGATATTTTGATACATCATTATACAAGTCATGATTGGCCTCTAGCTAGGCATCATGACTACCCAAATGTCAGGAAAGTCATGTGGTTTGACTGTACCCTTCCATAGAAACAGTTACCGTGCAATTACTCCTTTCACCACTCTTATCTCAATTAGATTATGAGTATGGATTTCTGTCAACTCATATAAATCTAATTATGTATGTTCTATTAATTTAACCATTGTTTCTAAATGCCCTTCATGGATCTCCATCCATCTCGGCATATTACTCTGGCCAGAGATTCTCTGAACAAGGCAATTATAGAATCATGCAAGATAACTTCCCTTGTTAAATCTGGGATGGTGAATCCTTTGTCAATCACTCAACTATCTTCAAGTAGGTCATGATATACCCAATCTCCTAACTATGTTCACTCCCAGTTGGAAGTAATCAGTTATGGAGTCAAAGTATACCACTTGCTACTTAAGATAACTTTGGTGATCTCAAGTCCAAGGATACTTGCACAACTGCTATGAAGAGATTCCTCACTGACATAGATTTAATATCCATATGAGGATTCTCTTTGCAGGTCTCCAATGAACTTGTTCCTCTGACAAGCATCCACATGTTAGCTTTGATTATCATCCATAATCACAACTATGAGAACCATTGCTTGAACCATTCAAGAAGCATAACATGTGCTAGTCTGTCCGAATTAACAATGTCCTATCTTGTTAATTCTATGACTAGGGATATTTAGATATTAACACATTTGCATGCGATAGACATCTCACATCATGAACACCTTCATGATTGCCTTTGCACTGTGTTTATAATATCTAGGACTTCATTTATTAATTTAAGATTTACAAACTCATGTATTCAAACACAGCATTAAAAATGAATGATGCCTTTTATTAAGAATATAAATTTCATACATATGAAAAACATCCCTATTACATGGGCTCTAGGGCATACTCTCTAACAATCTCCCACTTGCACTAGAGCCAATCACTCATATGTCTCAGACCCATGCTATTTATATGGTGATCATGCTTTATCTGGGAAAGTGCTTTAGTGAGGGGATCCGCCACATTGTCATCTGTGGGAACCCTTTCTATTTTCACATCATTTCTAGCTACTATTTCCCTTATGAGATGGTAACGTCTGAGAACATGTTTGGATCGCTGATGAGACCGTGGTTCCTTTGCTTTTGCAATGGCTCCATTGTTGTCACAATATAAAGGAATCGGATCAACAATGCTAGGCACCACTCCTAGTTCAGTTATGAACTTTTTGATCCAGACTGCTTCTTTGGCTGCTTCTGAAGCAGCAATGTACTCAGCTTCTGTCGTGGAATCAGCAGTTGTTTCTTGTTTGGAACTTTTCCAACTAACTGCTCCTCCTCCCATTATGAACACATAACCAGATTGTGATTTACAATCATCTTTGTCAGATTGGAAGCTGGCATCTGTATACCCATTTACTTCCAAACTGCCCTCTCCAAATACCAAGAATACATCCTTAGTCCTTCTCAAGTACTTAAGAATATTCTTGACAGCTGCCCAATGTTCCTCTCCAAAATTAGATTGGAATCTGCTTGTGACACTCAAAGCAAATGCTACATCTGGACGTGTACATAACATAGCATACATGATAGAACCAATTGCAGATGCATATGGTATTCTATTCATGCTCTCTCTATCCTCCAGTGTCTGTGGACACATAGACTTAGAAAGGTGTTTCCCATGCACCATGGGTATAAACCCTTTCTTAGAGAGATCCATATTGAACCTCTTCAATACTTTATCTATATATGTACTTTGAGAAAGACCTAGGAACCTATTGGATCTATCTCTATAGATCCTTATTCCCAGAATATAGGATGCTTCTCCAAGGTCTTTCATGGAGAATTGCTTGGATAACCATATTTTAACAGATTGGAGAAGAGAAATGTCATTTCCCATGATCAATATGTCATCTACATATAGAACTAGGAAGACAACTGCACTCCCACTGACCCTTTTATACACACAAGGTTCATCTTCATTCTGTGAGAAACCAAACTCTTTGATTGTCTCATTGAATCGTATGTTCCAGCTCCTAGAGGCTTGCTTCAATCCATAAATGGATCTTTGAAGCTTGCATACCTTTTCGCCATTTCCTGATGTGAATCCTTCTGGTTGTGTCATATACACATCCTCAGAAAGATTTCCATTAAGGAAAGCTGTCTTCACATCCATTTGCCAAATCTCATAATCATAATGAGCTGCAATGGCTAAAAGTATTCTTATAGACTTAAGCATCGCTACAGGAGAAAAAGTTTCGTCATAGTCAATACCTTCTTTTTGACGATAACCTTTTGCTACTAAGCGAGCTTTATAAGTAACTATATTACCTTCCATGTCAGTCTTCTTTTTGAAGACCCATTTGCACCCTATGGGTTTTATCCCTTCAGGTGGTTGAGTTAAAGTCCATACTTTATTCTCATACATGGAGTCCATTTCGGACTGCATAGCCTTAAGCCATAAATCACGTTCTGAACTGTTCAAAACTTCTTGATAGCTTGTAGGCTCATTGTCCTCTACTACAGTTATGCCTCTATCCGAATCAATGTGAAATCCATATCTCACAGGGATAGAATGCATCCTAGTAGACCTTCTAGGATTTTGTGTATAATCAGGTTCAACTGTAATCTCATCATTATGAAATTCAGTTTCGGGTTCAATCGGTTGATCTACTTCTATTTGTGGGTCCTGAACTTCACCAAGTTCAATTTTACTCCCACTGTCTTCTCGTAGGAGAAACTCTTTTTCCAAGAAGACAGCATGCCTTGAAACAAACACTTTTTGTTCTAAGGGATTATAGAAATAATATCCAAATGTTTCTTTTGGATATCCCACAAATAGACATTTGTCAGATTTAACATCCAGTTTGTCTGACATTGTCCTCTTCACATAAGCAGGACAACCCCATACCTTCATATGAGAAAGCGTGGGTTTCTTGTTATTCCACATCTCATATGGAGTAACATCAACCGATTTACTAGGAACTCTATTTAACACATAAACAGCAGTTTCTAGTGCATATCCCCAAAAAGACTTAGGCAAGTCCGCTCGGCTCATCATTGATCGAACCATATCTAATAGTGTTCGATTCCTCCTTTCGGATACACCATTGTGTTGTGGTGTATATGGAGGAGTCCATTGAGATAAAATCCCATTATCTCTAAGATAATCCTGAAACTCTTGACTTAAGTATTCTCCACCTCGATCTGATCTAAGTGTTTTAATACTTTTGCCAAGTTGTTTCTCTACTTCATTTCTGAATTCTTTGAACTTTTCAAATGCTTCAGACTTATATTTCATTAGATAGATGTATCCAAACCTGGAATAATCATCTATGAAAGTAATGAAGTAGGAGTAACCTCCTCTAGCATGTGTAGTCATTGGACCACATACATCCGAATGTATTAAGTCCAAAACCATTTTAGCTCGTTCTCCTTTACCAATAAAGGGAGCTTTTGTCATTTTTCCCAATAAACAAGATTCGTATGTATCAAATGATTCATAATCAAATGATCCCAAATCACCTGACTTGTGCAATTTGGTCATGCGTTTTTAATTTATGTGGCCTAAACGACAATGCCATAAGTATGAGGTATTTAGATTATCATGTTTCATTCTCTTGGTATCCACATTATGTACTTCTTTAATTAAATCAAGAACAAATATACCATTCTCAATGATAGCTTTTGCATAAAATATATTGTTCTTAAAAATGTAACAACATTTGTCCTTTAAAGAAATATCATAATCGTTCATTAAACAACTGAAAGAAATAATACTCTTGGACAAAGCTGGAACATAATAACAATTATTTAATTCCAGTACTAATCCACTCGGAAGAGGCAAATGATAAGTCCCCACAACAGTTGTAGAGATGTTTTGTCCAGTAGCTGACTGCAAACAAATCTCTGCCTTTCCAACTCTTCTAAAGCTTCTAAGCCCCTGAAGTAGATGCAACAGCTTGCTTCTTCTCCTTAAGAGAATCTAGATAGGCCTTGCAGTTACGCTTCCAATGACCATCTTTTCCACAATGGAAGCAAGTTCCTTTGGGATTCTCTTTCTTGGCAACCTTCTTCTTGGAGATCCCACCATTCTTTGGCTGCGCCTTGGTTATCATCTTCTTCTTCTGCTTCTTGCCTTTAGCAGAAGTGACAACCATGACACTTTTTGGATCTTTCTTAAATGATCCATCAGCTGTCTTGAGCATGTTGATTAACTCAAGAATGGATACTTGGATCTTGTTCATGTTGAAGTTAAGCACAAAAGGTGCATAACTTGGAGCCAACGAGTACAAGATTAAATCTATGTATAGATCATAACATAGCCAAGTCTACTCAAATGCTCAATATACCCATACATCTTCAATGCATGAGCAGCAGCAGAAGTGCCTTCCACCATTTTGCAACTAAATAGAGCTCGAGCAATCTCATATTGCTCAGTTCTAGCCTGAGAAAAATAAAGCTCCTCTAGATGCAAAATGATGGTTCTAGCATCCATCATTTCATGTTGCTTCTGAAGCTCCGAGGACATAGCACCCAGCATCAAACATGCTGCTGCTTCACTATCCTCCATGTATTTTCGATAAATGCCTTTGATCTCATCAATGGCATCATCTGATGGAAGTGGTGGTGGATCTTTATCCAAGACATAATGGATCTTTTCAGCCCTGAGAACAATTCTCACTTGCCTGATCCAGTCAGAATAGTTGTTGCCAACCAGCTTGTTATCCAAGATTGATCGTATATTAATGTTTGATGTGCTCATGATGATGACCTAGATGTGAAAAAGAAAAGATATGAGAGTATGTTCATATATATGTATGGATTAATAAGGTCTTTAATTGATCCATTTACTCCCACTATTTTATTGCGAATTAATAGCCCTCACTATTTAATCCGAGAAAACCCGATGGTTTTCTTAGTGGGCCAATATCCAATCCTTGATATGTAATTTGACCTTGACTGTGGTCAACAAGCCAAATTCCATACCCTTGAAAGGTAGGTATCTCTATACCAATTGTGTCTCTACACAACTATTGGATCATTAGGTTATCAACTCTTGATGCATGCATATCATATATGCATTCCCTAATCTTGCCTCTAGAACCATTAGCCTTGACTGTGGTCAACAAACTAATGGGCTAGCTAAGATGACCCATTTAATTAGATTTGAACATATTCGATATAATGTGAGCTTGACTGTGGTCAACAACCCACACTATAAAGAACTCTGGTTCTCCTCAAATTAATGGAAGGCTTATATACCTTAGTATTTGTTTGAGGGTTTTAGTTAATTAAGTCTCATCATACATGGTTGGCATACATTGGTATGCATCCTATATCTATCACATAAATATAAGCATACAAATATGGTATAGTTATGGACTTCACTACATTGATTTCCCCGAGCCATGAGGGAAATCAAAAGGTCACACCTAGGTAGTATGCATGATTCAAACAAGAAAATAATTACATTATCTTCAAGCTTGTTGGATCTCCATCCGGCCCATCTTGCTCCTTGATATTGGTCTCCATCTCTATTTCTAGTTCTAATATAAGTAATCTAATTACATATTACAATTTGAAATGAAATACAAACCAAAAAACAAGTGGCCGGGACATGAAAGTCCTCATTGGGCCAAAACATGCATTATGCTCAATCACATTGGGCTTTGTCCATAACTAACCATCATGCCAATCATTCACCCTTATATGCCTTTTTAATGCATAAAGAAATGGATTACTAACTTTGTTTCAACCTTTGAAACTATATTTTGAGTTATTTTAATGATGTGATCAAATTAGGAAACTTTTTCCATTTTGGAAACTTTCATTTTAGGAAACCTTTTTGCATGAATTTGTTCTTGTCTTAATAATCAATCAAATTGATTATTAATTAATTATAAATTGATTATTTAATTAATTAATAATATTAAATAATTAAAAGAATCAATTTTGGGTTTAAAACAAGTGTAGGCCGAAACCCACAGAAGAAAAACCCTAAGTGTGTTCACACACAAACTAGTTTTGTGTCATTTGGACCATTTGGGCCTTTTGGAATGAGCCAAGCCCACTCCAGCCCTTAAAACCCATTAATAAACTTAATTAATGTTTATAATAGTTAATTTAAATCAGCTCCTTGGGCCCACCAAGTCATTCACTAATTTAAACCAAGTCCGTAAACATAATTAAGCCCATTAAGTGGTTTTAATGAATTAAAATTAATCAAATTAATTTAAGGCCCATTTTAATTAATCCAATTAATTAAAAACACTTTAATATATCATATATATCAGATTTAGAAGATCAAGAGTCGTTCTAACCAAGAACACATCAAGAACACACGAAGAACACCAATTTATCGAACTTTTCGACAAAACTAGTTTTCATGCAAAACTTGTTCGATTTTAATTCCGTTCGATCCTACGGCTTAATATCATATATTAAACACATAAAATATCATCTAAATGATTTTTAAATGGATCCATAAGAAATTAAATTAGAACAGCCCCTACATTACCTAGGGTTTCACGCCAAACCCTAATGGGTTTCACGCCAAACCCAAATCAAAATGCTTCAAAAAATTCATTTTTGTTTCCACCAAATTTATTTGATCACACATATAACCAGAAATCAATATTTCTCATTCATGAACAATCAAATCTAATATTTTAAAGTTCATGAAATAAATAACTCAAAACAAAACAAAACTTATTCCGCAGAAAAAAATAGAATTGTATATCCATGGCAAAACCGTGGCTCTGATACCATGTTGGAATTTAATGGTTACATGCATCATGACTACCCAAATGTCAAATATTATTATCCTTGTCAAATATTATCATGCCAACATGCATCATAATTAAACTCTTTAATTAATTATTATCATATTCTCCTCTCTACCTTTATAATAATATCAAATATTATTATCCTTGTCATTTTACCATTTTACCCTTTTCTCTATATGTGTGTGACCTATTGGGTTCCTGTCCATGTTGGCAGTATAATATGTAATTGTGAGTTCTATTCAAAACTCACATGATTTAAACTCCTTTAAATCATTTTATCAATCTCTATTGATATTTTGATACATCATTATACAAGTCATGATTGGCCTCTAGCTAGGCATCATGACTACCCAAATGTCAGGAAAGTCATGTGGTTTGACTGTACCCTTCCATAGAAACAGTTACCGTGCAATTACTCCTTTCACCACTCTTATCTCAATTAGATTATGAGTATGGATTTCTGTCAACTCATATAAATCTAATTATGTATGTTCTATTAATTTAACCATTGTTCCTAAATGCCCTTCATGGATCTCCATCCATCTCGGCATATTACTCTGGCCAGAGATTCTCTGAACAAGGCAATTATAGAATCATGCGAGATAACTTCCCTTGTTAAATCTGGGATGGTGAATCCTTTGTCAATCACTCAACTATCTTCAAGTAGGTCATGATATACCCAATCTCCTAACTATGTTCACTCCCAGTTGGAAGTAATCAGTTATGGAGTCAAAGTATACCACTTGCTACTTAAGATAACTTTGGTGATCTCAAGTCTAAGGATACTTGCACAACCGCTATGAAGAGATTCCTCACTGACATAGATTTAATATCCATATGAGGATTCTCTTTGCAGGTCTCCAATGAACTTGTTCCTCTAACAAGCATCCACATGTTAGCTTTGATTATCATCCATAATCACAACTATGAGAACCATTGCTTGAACCATTCAAGAAGCATAACATGTGCTAGTCTGTCCGAATTAACAATGTCCTATCTTGTTAATTCTATGACTAGGGATATTTAGATATTAACACATTTGCATGCGATAGACATCTCACATCATGAACACCTTCATGATTGCCTTTGCACTGTGTTTATAATATCTAGGACTTCATTTATTAATTTAAGATTTACAAACTCATGTATTCAAACACAGCATTAATAAATGAATGATGCCTTTTATTAAGAATATAAATTTCATACATATGAAAAACATCCCTATTACATGGGCTCTAGGGCATACTCTCTAACAAAAACTTGAACACCTCTAATCGTAATCTATACTAGAAAGGGATCAAATGAACCAAAATGCTATGGAAACTTAAGGAGGCTGAAAATCCCTTGATGCCAGTAAGGGAAAGTGGTGGCTAGGGTATAAGAAAAAAAGTTAACAAAAACTCTTAACCTAAATCACCTCTAACTTAGGATTTTATACCTAGGTTAAAAATCCTCTTCAAAATGGGATTGGGATCTTTAAAAATTCTAAAGAAATATTAAATGGGCTACTAGAATTTTACTAATTCACATAGGGTTAATTAAAATCCAACCCAAGCCCTTTCATAAAGGACCCTGCATATAACCTATAAATTAGGTCATTTATGTATACACTTGGATTTAATTACACAAATAAATTCTAAATCAAAACAAACAAAATATGTAGGGTCCATAACACTTACGTAATATATTTAATTTATTTTAGTCCAAAAATTAGGCTTTTAAGGGCTTCTGTCCGGAGTTCTACGTGAAAGCCTTCCTTCAAAGGGCTTTTTCGTAGAAACTAACTTTTTGGGCCTTTAATTATTTCTCCAATGGACCTACTAATATCATATGAGCTATTTAACATTTATAATCCAATAATATTTATATTATAAAATACAATATTTCAATTACATCCATTTTGCAAAATATTTCTAAAAAGCTCTACAAACTTTTTTACTTATGCATAATTAAATAAACTTTTTAATTAATTTTTTTCTTATTTATTTTTCTTCTCTTATAATAATATCAAATATTATTATCCTTGTAATTTTACCATTTTATCCCTTACTCTATATGTGTGTGACCTATCGGGTTCTTGTCTATATTGGTAGTATAATATGTAATTAAGAGTTCCATTCAAAACTCATATGATTTAAACTTCTTTAAATCATTTTATCAATCCCCTATTGATATTTATGATATACTATTATATAAGTCATGAGCGGCCTTTACCTAAAAGTCATGGCTAGCAAAATGTCAGGAAAGTCAAGTGATTTTGACTATACCCTTCCATAGAAATAGTTACCATGCAATTACTCCTTTTACCACTATTATCTCAATTAGATCCTGAGTATGAATTTATGTAAACTCATATGAACCTAAATATGTATGTTTTATTAATTTAACCATTGTTCTTAAAATGCCTTTTGTGGATCCCCATCCACCTTGGTATATTACACTGGTAAAAGATTCTCCAAACAAGGTAATTATAGAATCATGTGAGATAACTTCTCTTAATAAATTTGGGTTGGTGAATCCTTTATTGATTACTTAACTATCTTTAAGTGGGTCATGATATAGCCTAACCTCCTAACTATGTTCATCCCCAGATAGAGGTAAGCAATTATGGAGTCAAAGTATATCACTTACTACTTAAGATAACTTTGGTGATCTCAAGTCTAAGAATATTTGCACCTTTGCTTTGAAGAGATTCCTCACCAATATAGATTTAATATCCATGTGAGGATTCTTTTTGTAGGTCTCTAATGAGCTTGTTCTTCTAACAAGCATCCACATATCAGCTTTTATTATCTCTTGTAATCACAGTTATGAGAACTACTGCTTGAACTCTTCAAGAAGCATAACATGTCCTAGTCTATCCGTATTAACAATATCCCATCTTATTAATACTATGACTAAGGATATTTAGATATTATCACATTTGCATGCAATAGACATCTCACATCAATAATTTTTTCATGATTGCCTTTACACTATGTTTATAATATCCAGAACTTCATTCATTAATTTACGATAAATAAACACATACATTTAAACATAGCATTAATAAATGAATGCTACCTTTTTCATTAATAAAATTAGTTTAGATACATGAAACACATCCCTTTCTACATGAGCTCTAGGGCATACTTTCTAACAATCTCCCAATTGCACTAGATCCAATCACTTATGTGGCTTAAGCCCATGTTATTTATATGGTGATCATACTTGTTCTGGAAAAGTGCTTTATTAAAGGGATCCACCACATTATCATCTGTAGGGACCCTTTCTATCTTTACATCATTTATAGCTATTATATCCCTTATGATATGGTAGCATCTGAGAACATGCTTGGATTACTGATGAGACCATGGTTCCTTTGTTTGCACAATGACTCCGTTGTTGTCACAATATAAAGGAATTAAGTCAACAATGCTAGGTACCACTCCCAGTTTAGATATGAACTTCTTGATCCATACTGCTTCTTTGGCTGCTTTTGAAGTAGTAATATACTCAGCTTCTGTCATGGAATCAACAGTTGTTTCTTGTTTGAAACTCTTTTAACTAGCTGGCCCACCTCCCATTATGGACACAAAACTAGACTATGATTTATAGTCATCTTTATTATATTGAAAGTTGCAATCAGTATACCCGCTTACCTCTAAATTGCCCTCTCTATATACCAATAATATATCTTTAGCCCTTCTCAAGTACTTAAGGATATTCTTGAATGTTGCCTAGTGTTTCTCTCCAAAATTGGATTGGAATCTACTTGTGACACTCAAATTAAATGCTACATCTGGATGTGTATATAACATAGCATACATGATAGAACCAATCGCAGATGCATATGGTATTTTATTCATGCTCTCTCTATCTTCTAGTGTCTATGGACATATAGACTTAGAAAGGTGTTTCCTATGCACCATTATACCCTTTTTTTAGAAAGAACCATATTGAATCTCTTCAATACTTTATCTATACATGTACTTTGGAAAAGACCTAGTAGCCTATTAGATCTATCTCTCTAAATCCTTATTCCTAGAATATATGATGCTTTTCCAAGTTTTTTCATGGAGAATTGCTTAGAAAGCCATATTTTAACTGATTGAAGAAGAGAAATGACATTTCCCATAGTCAATATGTCATCCAAATATAGAACTAAGAAGACAATTACACTCCTAATGATCCTTTTGTACACCCAAAGTTTATCTTCATTCTGTGAGAAACTAAACTCTTTGATTGTCTCATTGAATCAGATGTTCTAGCTCCTAGATGCTTGCTTCAATCTATAGATAGATCTTTGAAACGTGCATGCTTTTTCACCATTCCCTTATGTGAACCCCTCAGGTTGTGTCATGTACACATCTTTAGTCAGATTTCCATTTAGAAAAGCTATCTTCGCATCTATTTGCCAAATCTTATAATTATAATAAACAGCAATAGCTAAAAGTATCCTTAGAGACTTAAGCATCGCTACAGGAGAAAAGGTTTAAACAAAGTCAATTCCTTCTCTTTGGCGATAACCTTTTACTACTAAGCGAGCTTTATAGATAACTACATTACCTTTCATATCAGTCTTTTTTCTTGAAGACCCATTTGCACCCTATTGGTTTTATAGATACTATGTTATCATACATGGAGTCCATTTTAGATTGCATAGCCTCAAGCCAAAAATCTTGCTCTGAACTGTTTATAACTTATCGATAGCTTGTAGGCTCATTATCCTCTACTATAGTTATGTTCCTATCCAAATCAATATGAAATCCATATCTCAAGAGGATAGAATGCACCTTGGTAGATCTTCTAGAACATTGTGTATAATTAGGTTCAACTATAATCTAATTATTATGAGATTCAATTTCAAGTTCAATCGACGAATCTGCTTCTATTTATGGATCTTGAACTTTACCAAGTTCAATTTTACTCCCATTTTCCTCTCATAGAAAGAACTCTCTTTCTAAGAAGACAACATGCCTTGAAATAAACACCTTTTGTTCTAAGATATGGTAGAATTAATATCCAAATGTTTCTTTTTGATATCCATAAATAAATACTTGTCATACTTAACATCTAGTTTGGCTGATATTGTCCTCTTCACATAAGCAAGACAACCTATATGAGAAAGTATAGGTATCTTGTTATTTCACATCTCATATGGAGTAACATCAATCGATTTAATACAAACTCTGTTCAACATATAAATAGTAGTTTTTAGTGGATATCCCTAAAAAGACTTAGGCAAGTCTTTTTGGCTCATCATGGATCGAACCATATCTAATAGTGTTCAATTTCTCCTTTCAGATATACCATTATACTGTGGTGTATATAGCAAAGTCCATTGAGATAAGATCCCATTATCTATAAGATAATTTTGAAACTCTTGACTTAAGTATTCTCCATCTTAATATGATCTAAGTATCTTAATACTTTTGCCAAGTTGTTTCTCTACTTCATTTCTGAATTCTTTGAACTTTTCAAATACTTCAAATTTATATTTCATTAGATTGATATATCCAAACCTGGAGTAATCATCTATGAAAGTAATAAAGTAGGAGTAACCTCCTCTAGCATGTGTAGTCATTGGACAACATACATCTTAATGTATTAAGTCTAATGTCATTGTAGCTTGTTCTCCTTTAGTATTAAAGGAAGCTTTATTCTTTTTTCCTAATAAACAAGATTCACATATATCAAATGATTCATAATCAAATTATCCCAAATCACCTAACTTGTGTATTTAAGCCATGCATTTCTCATTTATATGGCCTAAATGACAATGCCATAAATATGAGTTTTTTAATTTATCTTATTTCATACTCTTGGTATCCACATTATGTATTTCTTTAATTAAATCAAGAACAAATATACCATTCTTAATGATAGCTTTAGCATAAAATATATTGTTCTTAAAAATGGAACAACATTTACCCTTAAAAGAAATGTCATAATCATTTAATAAACAACTGAAAGAAATAATACTGTTAGATAATGTTGAAATATAATAACAATTATTCAATTCTAGTATCAATCCACTTGGAAGGGACAAATGATAAGTGCCCACAATTATTATAGAGATGTTTTGTCCAGTAGCTAATGGTAGACATATCTCAGCCCTTCCAACTCTTCTATTGCTTTTAAGCCCCTGTAGATCATTACACAAATGAGATCCACATCTGGTATCTAATATACAAGATTGTTTTGACGTAATAAAATAAGTATTAATTTTAGTCATATGAATACCTGAAGAAGAAGTATCAGCTTGCTTCTTCTCCTTGAGAGAATCTAGATAGGCCTTGCAGTTACTCTTCCCGTGACCATCTTTTCCATAGTGGAAGCAAGTCCCTTTGGGATTATCCTTCTTGGTAGCCTTCTTCTTTGAAATCCCACCATGCTTTGGGATTAAATAGGTATGAGAGAAAGTAGGAAAAGATATGCCGACTAATGTGAAAGGTGATAACATTTTAGGGTTTTCCACACCCTTTCAAGAGATGTTTTCAAAATAGCCATAAAAACAATAAAAATTAAATACCAAAAATGGAAAATTGAAAAAGGAAAATTAAATATGGGAAAAATACTAGAAAATCAAATATGTTGGTTAGTGTCATGAGTCAGCACGAATGGTAAGACTCGGTATAAATGCTGACTATAATGAGTCGACACGTGTGTGACTAGTCGGCACCAATGCAACTCTTCATAAGTTGGTACATCCATCTGTGACTCAAATGAATCTCTTCTAGAATGACTTGGCATGTTTGGTAATGAGTTGACATGCTTGAGCCAATTCAATACTCTTGCTCTTTGTGTCAAATCAACATAAGTAGAATGAGTCGGCACACCATAACTTTAAAACTCAAACATAAAAACAACCAAAAACTTATAAAGAAAATTAGGCCAATAACAATCGTTGTGTTACAATGAATATAAACATAATATAAACAAACATAAAACTTACTTAAAACTTCAAAACTATGAAAAATGTGTAGAAAGAAATATTTAGCAAAACTATGCTAGATAACCTAAACTACTAGATTTTTGAACTTGCTCATCCATGATCATTATCCTCAAATTAATGCATATGAGCATCCTTATTATCATATGGCTTAATAGGCTCTTACCTTAAATAAACATGTACAATATCATCAATACACTCATTAATAATATCAAGAGAATCAATCCTACTTAAACTTTCAATATCTGAAGATCTCATCATCTTAAAAACATCAAATTCAATTCTTTCATTATTTACCTCCAATGTGATCTTACCTCTCTTCATGTCGATAATGGCACCATCTATAACTAAAAATGTTTTTCCAAATAAATTTGGAATTTTTAAGTCCTCTTCCATGTCCAAACAATAAAATCAACTGGAATAACAAATTTACATACCTTGGTGGGCACATTCTCCATAATGCCAAGAGGATAAGTGATAGATTTATTGGCCATAGATAAACACATGGTAATAGGTTGAATATCATCTAGATCTAAATATTTAAAAATAGAATAAGATATAAGACTCACATTAGCACCTACATAATAAAGAACTTTGTCAAAATGAATACCACTAATAACACAAAGAACCATAAAACTACCAAAGTCCTTTTGCTTTAGTGGAGACTTAGAGTACATAGCTGTAGAATCTTTCACTAAAGAAACTAAGCCATAATTCATTGATTTACTCTTGTGAGTAGTGATATCTTTTAGAAATTTACCCTATGGCAGCATATCTCTAATAGCATCCATAAATGGAATTGTAATGTCTTTAAGATAACTGAGAGGAAAAGGCAAAGCCTTAAGATCTACCTTAGGTTCATCATTTTTATTTGAATTATCATTTTTCTTTTTATCATGATTAGATCCATAACATTATTGGCACTATTATCAATAACATGCTCAGTAACTTTGCTAGAATTTCCACTATCTCATCATCTATATTAATTGTGTCATTACTATTTACAAAATTATTTTCAACCTCCTGACCACTCCTCAAAGTTATTGCTTAACAAGTATCTTTACGTGGGAATTTAGGTTGGCTATGTAGCTTTCCCAGAGGTTAAGAACTAGAAGAAGCTTGTTGGGCAATTTAGGTTTCAAGGATTCTATTATGAGTAGTAAGTTATTCAAGTTTTGTATTAATTGGCTTGAATTGCTATTCATTTTGTTTATTGGTGGGGATTTCTTGGTTAATGAATTGTTCCATAAGGATTTCAAGATGTGATTTGGGTTATGAAGGATTAAAGAGTTGCTTCATAGGATTGTGGTCTAGACATTGGGTTATGTAAAATGTTAAGTTGTGAAGAAGTATTGGACCATAAAAATCTAGGGTGGTTTCTCTATTGAGGGTTATATGGATTGGAATTTAATCCATCCATTTCATTAAAACCCCTTTGAACAAAATTATCCTTCTTATTAGAACTCATATTGTATTGTGTATAGGGTTGAGTTTCTCTACATAAATTATAAATAATATTTGAACTTTCAATAGAATGGACTCGAGATTTACTTATAATTTTGGTGAGAGCATCTACCTTTGCTATCAATAAATTGATTGTGTTCAGTTCCAAGACTCCCCTTGCCTTAGCCATTGTTGGTTCATCTCCCATATACCCTTAACATGCAAGCTCCTCAAGCAAAGTGACCATTTCTTTGGCTATTGTATCTATCCATTTGCCATTTGAGGCTATGTTGACAATGTTATGATTCTTATCCATCGATCCATTGTAAATGATTTGAGGAATCATCAAATCCGACAAACTATGATAAAGGCATTGCTTTTTGAAGTTCATTAAATTGTTCCCAAGCAGCATATATTGTCTCACTTACAGTTTTTCTGAATGTTGTGATTTCATTCCTAAACTTTTCCATTTTATGGGGTGGAAAGTACTTATAAAGAAATGCTTACTTCAATCGATCCCATGTTCTAATTGACTCATTAGGCAAATTAGCAAGCCAAAGTTAATTTTCTCCTTGATAGAAAATTGAAATAGCCTAAGCCTCATTGCATCATTTGTCACTCCATTGATCATAAATATGGCACACATATTGAGAAAGACCAATATATGGACATAAGGATTGTCTCCTTATAGAACTACAAAACATGAATTGATCAAGTAAAGATTCAATGAATACATATGTAAGAAATGATTAGAGAATGTAGCATATTATCCCTAAGTGCAATTCTCATTTTTAAATAAAGGCATTCCCATCTAGAGTCTACAAGAACTCTTATGTCATTATAAAGATAGATAAAACCCATGAAGTTCTATGCCTATTCTTTAGCCCCGCAAAGTGAAACCCTTGTCTCTATGTGATTTGTAACCCTTTAAGTAAATTCAATTGCTTTTCCACCAAAATGCCCCAATTCTCATTATGAACAAATTAATTAACACATTATATATGGTGATCAAGCATACATAACACATTAAGCATACAATTGAACTTAAATCACTCATACATTAACAAAATATATATTATAAATAAAGATCAATTCATACTTGTAATTCTAATTAACAACATTAGTCTAGTACACATTGTCAAAGTAAAAAAACACAATGAATAGAAGTGATATCAAGCAATAATCTAAAGAGAAAGAGAAGGAAAGAATGGTTAATTACTCCTCAATGCTTCTTTAGAAAAATACTTGAGTGTTTAATGACCTTTTTTGATATTTTTCTCTTCCTTAGTGTATGCATTTTCCTCATAATATATTTGAATTATTTTGGTAGTTACTTAGTATTTTCTTTTTTACCAAAATATGGTTAACTTTATGTGTTTATAGGCCAAAATTTGTCAAAAAATGATGCCTTTTTTCGAAAGGGATGCAAATGTGAAGAGGCACTTGAAAGGTTGCAACGTTTCACTTTAGTGATGACTTGAAACACTGGTGATAAATTAAGTGAGTCAACACAAACTGGCTCTATAACAAGTTGACACATATAGGCATGAGTCAGCATGCTTCATACTTAGTCATGACTGAAAACAATAAGCCATGACTCAGTATATAGAGTCACTATAATGAGTCAGCATATATGGGCACGAGTGGGCACAGGCTTTAAACCTCCCTTAATATCCTTTCCTTTAATTCTTCAATCAAAAGCCCTTAATTAAACTTCAAATCACCCATTTGGACAAAAAATCCTATAAAACAAAGAAAACATAAATGTTAACACAATTCACAATAAAATAAACAAAACACGTGCATAAAGCTGACAAAAATAATGCATAATTAGATAAAATGGTTATGCTATATTGCAAGACATCAGGTAACATTTTATTATAGATTCGGTTGTTGTAATAAGCTAGCATTCTTCCTCCATCTAACAAATTAAGCTAAAGTAACCTCTATCATGCCCACTCCAACTCTAGTAACTCAGCTTCCAAAACTACCCTGAAGGAAAGATATTTATTCTCCACTAGTAGCACTTCTTCTATTCATAAACCAGAGGGAATGGAATAGCTCCAATTGAAGTTCTAGCAGTAGTCTTATAACCTTATAGTACAAAAGGTAACTTCTCAACCTAATCCTTGTAAGTCTTAACCATCTTAGCTAGAATTCATATGATGTTCTTGTTAGATGCCTCAATTGCTTTATTCACTTAAGGTCAATACGGTGAAGCCTTATGGTGCTAAATCCTATACTTTTTAAGCATATACTTAGTTTTCCCTTGAAAGGCTAATCCCTATTCAAACATTATGTGATGTGGGAGCCTATACCTGCACATTAGATTCTTCTCAATAAACTTAGCCATTTCCCGAGCACCTAAGGTTTTGAAAGATTATGTTTTTATCCACTTTAAGAAGTAATCAACAACTATTACAATAAACCTATGTCCATTCGATACTGTTGGATGAACCATACCCATGATGTATATACCCTATGTAGTGAATGGCCATAGTAAAGTAAGGTTACATAACTTAAAAATTGCTAAATATCTTAAATCTCTATACTGTTGGCATAACCGACACCTTTTCACATACTCCAAGCAGTTTGTGTCCATTGTAAACCAAAAGAACCCCTAGCATATAATCTTCCTCACTAAAGCTAAACCATTCATGTGAAATTCACATACACCAGCATGTACTTCCTCCATGACTTTTTTAGCTTTTTTCTCATTCGAGCACCTTAATTGAATTCCATTAGGTTACCTTTTATAAAACACCCTACCCATACTGATGAACTGGGTAGGCAGCTTATGGATCATTCTTTATTCCTTTTTTAATGTCATCTTTTGGAAACACTAACCTCTCTAAGTAGTTTTGAAAATCAAAATACCAAGGTTTCCCATCATCCACCTCAATATCCATCATTTATTCAATCTCGAAATATGGCCTATCTGCATTAGAGATCAGAATAGGCTTTATGCTAATCCCCTTTGGATTATTCCACATCGATACCAAAGTAACTAAAGCATTGGCTAATTGATTCTTATCTCTAACCGCATACCAAAAGGTCAAACCTTAAATTGACTACTCAGAGCCTTTAGACACTTGATATAAGGCATTAACTGCTCTTTTTTCAATAACCATTAACATATTACCTGATAGACTACCAAAGATGAATCTCTAAATACTTTTGCAAACTTTACCCCATAACTAACAAGGCTTCTAATATGAAGATATAGGCTTCATACTCTGTTTCATTATTCAAGGCTTTGTACCTTAACTTTTTAGGTAAGGGTAACTTTTTTCCCTCTATGGTCACCAGCATCACTCCTACTCTAGCTCCTTTATTGTTCACAGCTTCATTAAAGTACATTTGCCAACCCTGTACTATTATAGCTGTAATATCTTCATCAAAAAACTTATAAGTCACATTATCTCCTTTTAATGGTTAATCAACCAGAAATTCCACTACATTTCTCCCCTTACTGGTCTTTCTAGTCACATACTCAATATCAAACTCTTGTAAGAGTATCAACCACCTACCTATTCCTTAGTAATAAAGGTGTTTCCTGTAGTGTTAGTGCTTGCACTCTACATGAATAGAAGTAGTGCCTTAACTTCTTTAAAGCCTAGATGACCACAAGAAAAATCTTTTCTACTTCTACATACTTAGCCTCATATGGCAAGAACTTGGCTTTTATTTGCTTTCTTGCTTCCTTTTTCACCTTACTAGCCCATTTTGGACTAAGTCTTCTAAGATTCTGCTTGATCAATTTGTACCAGGTATTTGAAAATACCTTGCTTTCAATGGAACACACCATTAAATAGCTCAAAACTGGGCACATTCCTATCTTTCTCTAACTGATGCTCATTCTCTCCATAATAAAGGTAGACTCCCGAGACTAGCATAAAACTCTTGGAAATATGAGGAACTTCACCTGCTATTGTGACATACATCGGAGCCTACTCATGTTCAGATTCGTTCTTAGATGCTAGCATTTAGGGACTAAATCTAGATGAGGCTCACTAAAACTCACAAATTGGCCACTTCACAATAGAAATGGGTGTAGGCCCAATTTATTATTGATGGTTAACCTATAAAGGCATCTAATATGGGCTTAAAAGGCAAGTTTCATGGAGTTGCCACCCAATAGAACGTTAAAAAATGAATCTCAACCTTTTGATGCCCAAATAGAGATTTCAAGACATCACTCTTACTTGGCATCTTGGTTAGGTGTTTCTTATAATTAATCCATTATCTCTTCTCTTGATCGGTGTCTAACAAGTGTACTAGATCGACTAGTAGTATAGGAAAATAAAATTAAGATCTTGAATACCGTAGCCAAGGGAATATAGATGGCAAAGAAGAATATCTATGTATGAATTAAAATAATTTGAGATTATTTCCTAAGTTTTTGATTTAAAGGCAAGAAATAAAATAAAAACTAAAATTAAACCAACATGAATTTAAAATAAAGCAATGACTAAAATTATTTTGCTAAAGGAACTATCCACCTCAACTTCCATTGCAATGACTCAATAAAAAAAGTAACATAAATGATTATGGAAAAACTAGATAAAGAAAGCTAGATATCTCCTGTAAGATTATCATTCTAAATATCAAATTCTCTTGTTATGAACAATCTAATACTTAGCATAAAGATCCAGTTTCAAATGCCTAGATATCCATTAAACTCTTTTACAAGAAAACTTAACTTCAACCTATTCTTAGTTTAACTTTCACTAGTATTAATCTACTCATACCATTAAACAATTACACCTAATTAAGAATAAAATCATGCATCAATACTAATAAACCAACCTCATAACATGCATACCAATAGTCATGCATAAATCAATCATCGGTGTAATGTCCCAAAACTTAAGTTGGCTACTAATAATTTATATATCGATAAATAGTATTTTTTTGATACAAGTTTGTAGAGGTAAAGATCTAATCAGGATACAATATAAATGGGTATTATTTTAAGGCTTTTGAAATATTTATATTTTAATTAAAATACATTTAATGTCGAATAATAAGAAATTAAAATATATAAGATGTAAATAATAATAATAATAATAATAAATAAAAATATCAAAAGGTGATAACACATTCCCAGAGCCTTTATAAATTTCTAAATGGAAAATAATGGCCACAAATTTACATAAGGGAGCTAATAATAAAAAAAAAGGAAAAAGGAAAAATCGGGGAAATGGAAGAGGGAGAGATTGCAGGAGGGGTGCTACCACCATTCACTAGTGATTCTCGAGTCAACACCATCTCTCACCATCGGTAATAGCAATGCCATCCTTTTATCACCTTCGCTAAAGGTGTGGCATTTCCCTTTTACCGTTCTTTCTTCTCTTTAAATTGAGGATTTCTTCCTTTCTTTTTGGCAAATTATGGTGGCTAATGACAACACTACGAGCGCCGATGAGTCCCTTACAGTGAGGCATTCACCCTGTCACCCTTCACCCACCTTTAACTGTCAGGAATGCGCAAATCGAAGAAAAAAAGCTAACAATTTAAGCTTAATTTTTAACCAAGCGTTATGGTGGTTTGGCACGTGAGCACTAGAAGTGAAATCTTGAGGCCCTGATCTCCATGATGGCAACACTGACGTACTCCGATAAAGCTCCGATAAGCCTCTGACGAGCGCAATAATGGACAAAAATGAGGAAAAATCATAGGAAGTAGGCTTCAATTTTTATGTGACTATGAAATTTATGTTCTCATATTTTCAATATAAAAAAAGATAGTAATAGAATTTCAAATTGAAAAAAACAAATGAATAATTGGTGTTTTTTTTTAAAATTTCTCTATGCTATTGAACAAGTAAAATTAAATTAAGTATATACAGTTAAGGACCTATTAAGTAGAGGAAATTAATTATGAAATTGAAGTTGTAATTGTTGAGTTAATAACAAAATTAACTAAGAAAAAACTAAAAAAAATTGAGCATTTTATAGGATTGAGATTAGGTGGAGTTTGGTTTTATTAATTGAATACAGTTAAATAAAATTGACTGTCAAACTGATTTATGGTTTCCTTTCATAGTCAATCTATCCATATTGAATTTTATTATTTTGTTAACTTGTTTATTGAATTAATGGGTTTAATTTCACTTAAGAGGGTAAGTATAGAAAAAATAGAAATATTAGACAGAATCCTAATATAAGACAATCGAATTTATAGGTATTGATTTGTGTAGTAATTGAGTTATGAAAAATAAATTTTATCTGACTAAATTTTTTACATTAATTTAAAGGTGGAAACCTCCTATACTTAAAGAATTTATCAATTAATAATAATAGTATGCTTTTGGCAATACAAGATACCATTTGAGATGCTAAAAATGGTTTATGGAATGAAATGTGAAACTTAATTAATTGATTGGCATCTCATATTTCTTAAATGAAATTTCAGCATGAAAAATAAGATTCTAATTAAGAATTTGATATATAGGAAATTTAATGAAATAAAGTGTTGTGGACTCCTAATTAAAGTGTTAAGTGTGAGTATAAGGATATTCAAAATCAAGGAATGATGCATTAGGCCAAAGACTTAATTTCTTATATGGATAATTTAATCAAACAAAAATTTCAATTAAATGGCACTTGTTAAATTTAAGGATTTGCTGAGATATAACATTATAAAAAATATATATAGAGATGGTGAGTATCAAGTATGATTGTTATGATATTATTAAATAAGAGGCTAATTATGGTATATAGTTATGAAAGACGTAAGTATGTAACTTTATAAACAAAAATACCTTGTGTGACAAATAACTAACATGGAAATTAATTATCTATGCTTATTGACTAGCCAAAAAGGTATATGAAAAAAATTTAAAGGCAACAAATAATTTAAATTTTAACGAATAATCAAATTAATTACTAGTTATACTATTAAATTAATTTGGGTTGTGAAGTTCAGTAGACTGGAATCGTTTTAATTATATGAAAGATCTTATATTTGGCTTGTTATTCTTATGTTATTTCATGTTATCTCTTTGAAAAGTTATGATCATAATAAGGTAATGTGTTGCCATATAGTGTTTACAAAATAAATATACATAACTTGCTTTAAATTACGATTGATGATAATGCATGAACTAGAATGGGTTATACACTCTAGATCTTGATGAGTACAAAAATAAGATCATAAACTCTATGTATAACTTAACTTAATGATCTCTTAACATCAACCGTGAAAACAAGATTATGCATTCAGGCCAGAACTAGTGCAGAAGTAAGACTATGAATTTCTGTGTATAACTTAAACAAGATGGTAGTCAAGTAATTTCATAAATTAATGATAAATGGAGTTGAGAAATAACAAAGTGGAGCACTGAGATGCCTATAACAGTAAATAGCATTATGGCAAACCAGTGAAACCATAGCTATGAATAAAATTGTTATATATTCTTAAAACATATTACACATGTGTTAAATGAATGATACTTTACACGATAAAGATTGGACTTAATTATTTAAATATAAAGATGATATGACTATGTATGTTTTGTAAACTTTGGAGTATAGGACAAAAATTTTTCCTTAGTAAACTACTGGCTAATCCAAGAATTAGGATATAATGGCTAGCCATAGGGATTTATATTGCAGTATAATCATGAGATTTGATCTGACACTGTATTTGAATTGCTGGCACACATATGGATTTGGGATGCAGGGTCACAATAAGTGATTTGGTCCTAGGGACATAGGGTTACGGTAAGTAATCTAGTCCTAAGAATATCTGGTTCTAAAGTTGCAGTGTTATGGTAAGTAATTTGGTCCCATAAGTATATCAGTAGCATTAAAGTCCTCATCTCACATATTTGGTTTGAGAATTTCTACTAGTAGTTACTAAATGCAATATTAATCGAAATTAGGCAAAACAAGTAGATGTCAAATAAGAAGGGGTTGAGCTGAAATATTAAATGATAACTTATTAAAGCATCATAGGTTATAAATTGAGTAATAACTTGGAATATAAAAATAATTAGTCACTTCTTAATGTTAGGAAATTATAGGGTTTAGAGCATGGATTGTAGGGTGGATTATGAAATGGTTTATACTGTATAATATAGTGAATATCTTA